>UZAN01052533.1:0-14468 GCA_900618425.1 Echinostoma caproni
TACGCTGTTGAAGCTTTCGTCCGTAGGATTACCTCTTCGGTTCCGGCTATCGCGAAGGGTAACCAACCTTTGGAACTCCGTTCCAGCTGACGTGGTGGAAGAGGTCAATGATGAGATGTTCAAGAGGAAGCTCGACAGCGTCCTGCGAACAATGTGGTATGCAGATCTATCATGAATGAGATCTTCGGGTCTGTGGTGATGAGGCTCTTACGGGAAATTACCCTCTGCCTCTAATTGAAGAACATTGAAGAACATTGAACATTGACTCAGCAACCCAGTTCTTTCTACCTGAACCCAAGTAATTATGTAGATGTCTATATATGGTATGCTTGTTATAAAATTTGACCTATTTAATGTGTGTAGAAAGATGATTGAGAGCACACGAAGTTGATGGCCAATACCAGGTCTGATTCTTTTATTCAAATCATTTTTACACATGATTGCGGCTTTGAATACCGCTTTACGCACATTTATAAGTTTCTGCACCGTAATATACACATTGGCTCATGTTTTACTTTCTTGGATAACCGTCCTTTAAAGCTTAATTTGCCCTAAGCGTCACTCAAACCGTTCCCTTCGATCTATTGTGTGCTGCGGGTGAGAGAATCTTCTAGTTAAGAATAATAATGGCATAATTCACGATGTGCATAAAACGCGCTGTAGTTCATGGTCGTATTAGTTCGGTTGTTTAATCTATCGTTTATCACAGCACTCGGTTTTATTTTCACGCTATTTTACAGAAACCTGTGATGTGTCTACATGATGTGTTTAATTAATTAGAATGCATGATAATTCGGTAGCGTATAAAACCATGAATGCATTGCATCTTATGAAGTCTTCGGAATTCACTTGAGGTAAATATTCGTCAGTGACTCCATCTTCCTAATTATAAGGGATCAAGGAGGGATGACGGGTGGTGAACCACAATTTGGATGGGGTTGTAGTGTCTTACTTTTCTATCCACTTTTATCTGACATGATTGTACAGCTTGTTTCAATATGCACAACAAGTAACAACACAAAGCAACATTCTGTCCCTAACTACGCACGCGTTCTCTGAGTGATGCTGAAGCATTACGCAAACATTATCAGTTATCGTCAAGCGGTCCGTTAACCGTCGCAGTCATCCATTTCAGCTCCACTGGACCTTATCCACCGGAGCCACTCATCTGAAGAACAGGATCAATCAACCAGTCGGACAATCCTTCTGTGAAACCGTTCCTTGTATCGTTTATTTCATTATTATTCGTATATATAGTATATTTTCCACTACAAGTGCGACACCCCAAACCATCTTGGAACACTGATGAAAACTTCTCCTTGAGGGTTGCAGTCAGATTTGCAGAAAAGTTTTCGGGAGATGGCGCACTTTTGGTGTGCATAGATGCACGTTGACAGACACTGTTCAGAGGCCCATTCAGGAGACGGAACTTTTCAATCCAGTCGAGAGCCATCAAATTTAACCAGGGTCTGTTAGTAGTGTAACATGTTCCTTTAGTCTGCATGCCGCTGAACGAGACGTCACACACAAGCTCACCAATGAGATGTATTTGCCGCCAGATACGTTCAATGCTTTCCTATTGGTCAGATTGAATGGGAGTCGCCCGAGCGCGTAGCAAGTTCGTTTTGAGTTCAGAGTTATGTCAGAAGCAGTGTCTGTTTGCAGGCGTACTGGCTCACACTTGATGCGGACAGTGAGATACTCGCGCCTTTTTTCCACTTCAGGTTCGATGATGATTTGAATGTCGTTGGCTCGTGACATCCCTTTGACGTAGAAGGAAGCTTGATTTGACAGTAGTCTTCGTTGTGTCCCCGTTTGTGGCATGTTTGACACACGTGTTTCCTGAAGGGACAGTAGCGTGCGCAATGCCATTCTCCGCTAATCCAACATGCAGTGGGGGGTCTTCGGGTAGCGGCTGCTTGCGGCTTTCGAGTAGACATTGACCGTGGCTTTGTGACAGCATGGACATTGGATGAAGCTGCAGCCGGGCTGCGTTGCTCAACGATGGCTGAGTCATGTTTGAGGTTTTCGAGCCGCTGGCATTCGTCTGTTAATGTCCGTAAATTAGTGTTAGAGTCTTGTTCGATGCGATTTAGTAAACGAGTGCAGATTTCTGCGTCGCGGGGAGATTGAAACGCGCATACAAATATCAGGCAGTTGAATTGATCATCAGTCATGGAACGCAACTTGAATTTCTCACACTCCCGGTTCATAATGCTGGCTAGTGTCAGATAGTCATCTGTATCATTTTTCGCCAACTTGAGGCAGTGATACCGGAAAGTGAACAAAGACACCTTTTCACCAAACGTCCGTCCATCCCCGTCGCCAGTTATTGTGTTTGATCTAGCAGTACGAATGGCACGAGCGACTCTTGCTTAACCCCAAAGACAACGCGGAGAGAGAATACAGGTTGAGACCACAGTCAGTGTATTATTCCTTGATTGAATATCGATACGCAAAACATATAGAACTTCGAGACTTCAGTGTGAACCCATCCGTGGAAATAACTTCAAATGTTCATTTAATCCCCGGATGTTTATGGAATTTGCTTGATGGAGTACTCCAGCATTTATAATACGTGTTGGAAGTGTTTACGACTGCCGGTAAGTCTAGCATGTTTCTTTCAACATGGCCACAGTAATATTCAATTCGTTAACTGTGCCCAAGGAATTACGCCGGAAAACATGGGAAAATACATGCATACGGTCGTTTGTCTATTGAACTATTTATTATAAGATGTGCATTACTTGATAAGATACCATTCGAAATAACTCCAGATACTGACATTTCAGTGTATTCTATTGGAAGAGAAGGAAAGAGGTGGTTCAAAAATACAACGGACAGAGTTGTAACCCGAAAATTGTGACAAGAAAAAATTATATTGAAAATTTAAAATAACTTTTTACCTTTATGAAATTATTCATTATTTCAAAAGTCTTCTATTTTACTCGAAATATATGTACGTATGTATATATTTATGTATGTACGGTTGAACTTATGTCGAACAGCGAATTACGTAATGCAGTGGAGGAGAAATTTATTTAATTAATTAATTGCGTTTTAATCGATGAGCAAGATGTGCTCAAGTTCATGGCGAGATAGCAAATCCGAGATTGGGAATTTGGGACGGAACAATGAGGAAAACTAACAACGGGGTTCTGCAATGTAGTCCATTGTGGGCGGTGATTAGCGCGTTATTAGCCGGGCTACAAATGGACTACAATTATGGTGCGGTAGCTCATTTGTAGATCAGATGTAGCCGGCTATTAGCGCTTTATTCGCCAGCGACGTGCTACCTGGGTTTACGACCACGTAATAAACATGCATGAATCCGGTGGTACACTGGACGGATTCGTATTTTGCTACTGCTTTAAGGAAACGGTATCTACTCGAACAAGTACCTTATTCAAGGTTTCGCAAGTTTTTAGAAATTGTTTTGGAAATTCAGGCTTTTCCGACCGGCGGTACATGCCGGTTGTCGGAACAGATAGCAGTTCTATGGTACGTGTTCTACCGAGAAAGTCTTTGCTGTAGAATGACTGCCCTCAATGAACAGCTCGGTGGCCCATTGAAAATTGTTTGAATAGATGAGAGCACCTTTAGCTACCGCAGATAGCCTGGCTATTACAAGGAACATTTCACGAATAGTTGGACATTATTTATTGAAACGCGAATAAATTCGATGCGATTATCTACTGCAAAACTTGAAGTATTGCTTTTACAAGGTCTCTTTTTAAGCACATGGTAGCATGAGTTGTAGAAGTTTGTTTTGATCTCTTGTGAATCATGTGATTCACATGGAGCAACGCATCATGCATATGAACTTCAAATCTAATAAAAAGATGACTGGAACGTGTTAATCCCTAGGGTGTCCCGTATCAGAAGGAAAAAAGTAAACAAAAAGCAAATTTATTTCATTTAAAATTTGGTTTAATTATCATTTACAATGGGCAACGTTTGGTACACTTTTTGATTTCCTGCTGGCATTGCATTTTGCAGCGGAATTCTGCACTGCCTCGGCATTTTGCCTTACACGTTTCTCCCTGGTTCCAGCATCGATTGTCACACAACACTTTATTTGGCAGGCTCTGCACTTTGCATGTAACCAAAATCAGTATGGTCAACAACAAGATAAAATGGATGTTCTGGAAGGAAAAAATGAAGAGTTATCACATTCGGGATCATGTCACATCGTCAAATACAAAAGTAATAAGAGTTGATACCCAATGAATGGTAGCGGGCGTTATGATCTAGTCACTTCACTGAGTTGATTGGGATACTGATTTTAAATTATAAAAACACGGAAATTAGAAGCAGATCCACTTAATCAAAGGTTTTCTCATCCCCTGTTAAATTTGATCCAAATAATAAGTGGCATTGCAGATAACAAAACCAATAGTAAATAATCAACAACATTCCCGCGGTACTTTTCAGTTACTTATTTTTGCGTGAAATAACTTTGGTTACTCATGAGTAGATAGTTCAGTTATGATAAATCCTTTAAGAGCATCGTTAAATAGCAGAACATTATACCTCATGAACACCAAGGTGTTCTCAATAAAATTTCAATTTCCTCATATAAAGGATAAGACATTTTTTAACCTCTGCCAGTACTAAATGTCGGGGTATCATATGAATGAAGTAAGAATTTACTCGGAGGTGAATTTATACCATATCAGTGCAACAGCCTTGTTTAGTCGTTATAGAAGAGTCGTGACCCAAGGAGCCAATCGCTATCTGGGAAAGTTCGCTATATCCTAGGAAAGTGATGGATANGATAAGAGTTTCTCTATAGAGTGTTGACGGGTAGCATGTTGATGAGAACCAGCTCGGATAAATGGAGTGGTCGGATTGTCAATTCTTAGCGCTCGACCAGAACTCCAGTGGGATCGATAGGTATAAAAAGTACTTTCAAAAACTCCATCCACTCAATCCTTGTCTCTGTCCACCTCCACACAGTCAAAATTTGACATTCTTTCCTTGTTTGATACTCGCTGTATCCGTTTTTCGCCCTAGGTCGAACTCATTGCTGAATATGCAGTTTATTGACATGTATATGCACTTTCAATCATTCCGAATCTTCCTCTGTGATTTTTTCTTCATACCTACTTGTCTACAGAACTACAAATTGGCGGAAATGTGTTATCTCTTTCAACTTCTCTTTTGTCGATCCCCGAATAAACCGAAAGTCTATTGACCGTTCTGTGGTCATTTATGTTTGTCGCGCGTAAACGCGATTGCCTTCCATTGTGCTTGTAACACCTCAAACTCTGTAGATCACAATGTTCTACTATTTATTGTACAAAATAATGATGCATCCCCAGATGCGTCACGGATTTTATCGTGAAATATACCATTGTTGTTGTTGTCACCCAATGTTGAATATTTTAACAAGGACGAAACTGGTGTATATAGCTACAAAGAATTTTCAGCTGTGTACGGCAAATCAAAGTGTACAATGAAAGAAAAGGAAAAAACACATGGTTCAAACTCACGTTAACTAAATGATGGACGTAGGTGAGTAAAATGAAAGGAAAACTAAATCAGTGTGGAAAACCTCTCAAAACCAAACGCATGGTTCAATGTTCAACGTTGGAGATAAACATTGGGACCTAGTGCATACTGAATAACGGAGTACTATTTCAACTGACTAAGGCCTGCCAAAATTTCTATTCATTCCAAACAATAGTTGTTTGAAAGGTATTTCGTGGTGAATCATCCAAAAATGTAGCAATGAAGTTGTCCTGTAATATCCTGACAGCAAAGAGACCATGTTTCGAGGTTAAACATGAAACCTTCGAAGAATTGTGGTACAGTTTGATAGCAAATTACATTGGAGATGGACACCATCAATCTCAAGTAGGAATCATCATTTAACGCAGAGGGAATGTGTACTGGTCTGGACTAATTCCGTCTGGGTTTTGTTTATACTGCCTCATTCGTGAGTGCGTTTTTCTCCGTTGACCCTTATTCATGCAATAATAATATAAATAAATAATAATAAATAGTAGTAGTAATAATAATAATAATAAATACCAAATAATATAAATAAATATAATAATAATAATATTCATGTAATAATAATAATAGAAAAAATAAGAAAATAACTGGAAGTCTGATCGCTAGTTAGGAGTAATCTTCATTGCTGTGATTATTTTTGTCAGACTGAAATGATATTTTTGGACGTCGAACTGTTGCGAGAAAAACTCAGAAATGTTCTCTCTTCAATAATAAGTAATTTCGATATTTGCGGATTATGCGGGAAAATGCGTAATGCAAAAATGTGCGAGAAAACAAGAACGTTCAAGTTAGGTTGATAACGTGTCTGATGGGACACTGTACAATCAGTATTACACTTTGTTAAATACTTTTTACCCTGAAACCTGGAAGGGAATGCCTAGGGCTGTCACACTTTTGCTCAGTGGGTAAACACGTGGGCCCGACCAGCAAATACTGTTAAGTGTGCTTACTTTCACACGTGCCTGCTGATTCAGAGGCAGTTTACAGTTCCGAACGAACCGAATTTTGCGAAAGGTACCTGGGAGTTACGGTGACGTCAGCACCGAAGACTCGGAAGAGCACCAATAAGGTCTGCGTCAGTGCGTGAAGTATTCTGGAACCCATTCGGAGCTCTTTCAATGTGCTTACGATGTACGCTTTTAGACTGCTGTACACTTCCCACTTCAAACCGAAATATGAGTATGGTAGCTCCTCGAGATTTCCCTGCATTGCCGGTGAACTGGCTAAGTTGGAGCTGGCTGCCACTAGATTTGTTGTTGGACTACGTTAGGCCAGCTATGAAGGTCATCTACAGGCTACTGGTCTACTTCCATTTGCGTACCGGCGCATCAGGGGGATTTGATATAAAAGAGCGAGATCCTGAAGGGTGATATGGGCCCAGAGTTGCGGAGGCATTTCTCACTACGGTCACAGGAGAACTCGGGGGCATTCTCTCACATTACGTTGACTTCAGTCGGTTATTTTTCCGTTGATCTATCGACTACACTGGAGGTCAACAACGTTCTAGAATTTCCTTCCGGCGACTGTGCTGGAGGAGACGATCGATGCTGTTTTAAAGCGTCATCTGGATGAACACCTCAAGGGACTCGAAGAGATGACGAAATGTGATCGGACCTTCCAGCCAGTGGTGGAGAGGCTTATAAAAATATTTTGCCCTCTGCCATCAAGATTGAAGACCGAGGAGTTAAGACTTTACAGGTTACTTCTGGTCTCCCAGAGAGAGCTCCAGCGGATGAAAAAGCTGTAGAAGTTTTTTCAAAACGCTTTCATGCTTTGTGTTACATATCCGCATTGTACTATCAATTAATAAATAGACGAATCAGTTATATATTCACAGTGTAAAAATCAAATATTTAAAATACCTTCATCACGATGTTTGTGAGCGCAGAGTAGAGGTTATCAAACTCAAGGCACCTTCTCTTATATAGTTTAGCAGAATGCAGAATACTTTCCCGACAAAATTGAACAAAATCGATTTCAACTTCAAATGAATTTGCATTGAAATATGCACATGTTCACCTATTTCGAAGGCCATTGGTTTTCCCTTATGATGCCAATGATGAAACACGATGTCCAATGACCGGATGTTTGCAATTTGCTTGTTTTTGTTTACCATAGTGGAGCTCACTTTGTTTGGTTAGTCATTCATGTGCTTGTTCACGTGCTTAATTTAGCAGAATCGAATTAATGACAGAAGAGGAAATCGGATAATTGACGATCATTTAAGCGTTTTACTTCCGGAAGCCGTCACTGTCACTCAGACCCCCTCCGGGTTGATAAAGATAATGTATGCCGTTTAGAGTTACCCCAATATTAAGGGGGAGAAGAGCAAACCTTTTACAGTGGTAGGTATTAAGTCGGATGTGTGCTGACGTGGATATTTTAGGGAATGCATTGATTGTTTTCCGGGATGTAACCCTTTGATAAACAACTCATAAACACTGAGTTTTCGATTTTGTTCCATTTGAGATCCTAGACATCATCTGGTGAATAAAGAAATTTCGTTTCATAATCTTTGACCATCAGGGTTTCATCCATTGAAAGCGCTGTCCAACAGGTGAATAAGTTTACTAACGGAAAATCAGAAAATCCGCTTTCTATCTCTTCCAGTTTATGTCTGTTCTGTAATTTGCTCAGGGCTAATTCAACAGAAACTTTGAGCCAGTAAGAAAAAGAGGGCAATTTAAAAAGTGAGCATTCATCCTAGAACTTCTATAGAAGGAGGTTTATAATTTAAACCTTTATTTAATAATGGGTGGTATGGGTGCAGTAGTAATAGCAATAGTAGCAGTAATAGTCAGTCTGACATTTATCTTAAGTGACAAGCCATAAATACCATAAAACTGGTGTAGAAAAGTACTTCTTCTACTGAGTTCCATTGAAAGCAAAACACTTTTAGGGCAAATTCTTGAATCGGATCAAGAAGAATCTTGCGTCTTAGCAGGACCCTCAGTCTCAAAAAGATTCGATCATCACGAATCTTTGGAAATATCCAGAACCCATTCAGAAAGGAGAATTAGATCAAGTATGATATTTGGGTGTAACCTCCCAAGTTTCAGTATTAATAAATGTCAAAAGCACGGTGACAAATAGAACGCTGATTTTTAATCCAATATTTTTATCAGAGGACAAGGAGAGGGGTAACAATTTCATTCAAAAATTCAACTTCGGTCTACCTTGGCGATTCAGTCAGTAATTTCAATTGACTTCGGAAGTTGGAGGTTGTGCAGAGATGTTTGCCTCCTCACAAATCACAAGTCACTCGGTTGTGTAGGAAATGATCAGCCCTTGTTCTCCACAAGCTTAGCTTAACTCTGTAGATCACCCGGAATGTACTTGCAATGTGGTAAATTTAATTGTGTACAGAGCAAAAAAGCGTAAACTGAAGAGCCAGGAAACGGCTGTTTTGATCTGGTTGGGTCTCACAAAGAGTGTAAATCCATCAACCCAACTAGAGATCGAACTCAGGACCTCACAGGTAGAACGCATGCTTACTACCCACTCGGTTACTGGATGGCTGATCAAAACATTTTTCATTTTCCTGGATTTTCAGTTAACGCTTCATTTGTTCTGTATAAGAGGAAATTAACTGATTGATCAAGCCAAATCCTCCAGTTCTCAGACGTAACTTCCAAAGGCTTGCCAGTATTGCTGATAAAATGAACTTTAGGGCTCGTTTCTACGCATGTTTAGTTCTTGGATTCCTTTTACTACTCACTATAGTACCATTATAGTACGACCAACAGAATACACACCACAGAGCTAGGTGCATGCACATCGAAGTGGTTCACTGTGACAATCACTTCTTGAGGCAATTTAAGAGCATGGTCAAATGGCTCATACAGTTTCATTTGGGTGACAGATAAATGCTCTGTACCGCTCTGAAAAGTTGTAGTCCGAAAGCTTACTTTTGTC
This sequence comes from Echinostoma caproni, assembly GCA_900618425.1. Taxonomy (NCBI): domain Eukaryota; kingdom Metazoa; phylum Platyhelminthes; class Trematoda; order Plagiorchiida; family Echinostomatidae; genus Echinostoma; species Echinostoma caproni. The sequence continues at coordinate 9,436 of UZAN01052533.1, forward strand.
CTAGTTCGCGAACGGTGAATTAGAAATGACTACTTTTTTGAATACAACACATAGTTTTCAGCTTAGGGGCTTCAGTTTTTCATTGCTAGTTAAAGTTTTCCTAATGTGGGAAACAGTTTTTAATAGTAGTTAGTCAACCTCAGCATTTCAAAAATGCTGCAGAAATGCAATCGGTCACACAGTATGAAACATTTCACATTTAGAATCAAGAACAAATTTCCCTTTATTGATGTACTGCAGCTACCGAGACATATCTCCAGGCAGTAGACTTTGACGGGAAAACATCAAAAACTTCCATTTCCCTTTCACGTTTGATCACGAGTGTGATTCGATAGATCTCGAAGGAGAATGATCTGTTAATCAGTAGTTCTCCAGATGGATTATACTTATTGCGCAACACAAAAAAACAGGATGATTTTCCCGGATACATTTGTTAAGCTTTACAGCACCAATAAAAATGTCATAACTAAGCTGGTTTGTTTTAAACGGCGTGATATTATTCTTTCCCCGGCCATATTTTAATTCCCTGATTAGATTATACCTTTTGTAACACAAAGAGTCACAGCTTCTAGTAACCGGAAATGGTAACTTCAGCTGTAATTAGTTGAGGCAATGCTCTTGTTCAACGATAAGATGAACTCCTTGCCGTTACTGATACTGTTGAATTAAAATGATTATCCACATGATTCACTTGATGCAACAGCAGTTACCAAATTTTTCACACTTAGCGAAGTCGAAACGAAACAGTGGAATGTATCATGTGCAAGTCAAAACCCAAGGACTGGTGATAACAGGCATGGATCACTGGGTATTGAGCTTCACAGGGAACAGAAGTAAAATACTTCTGCAACAGGAATTTGACTATTGCGTTCGCTATGACCCATGCATTGCGAGGGTGTTTTAAAATGCAAGTACACACAAATAAATATTTGTGAAATTATTTTCTCCACTATAGGTTCATAGGATTTTAAGTTGAACGTTACCTCCATAGCTGGGCCAATAAGTAGCATACTATATGAATCACTCTACATTTCGCTCATTTCACAACGCCAAAACCTGAGAATGTTCTGAATGTAATGTTTCCTCCAAGTTTTTCTTCCGATATTTTAGGTATCGGAATCTCGAAAAATCTCAGAATAATTCTTCCTTGAATGTTTGAAACAAACAGGCCTACGGATCAAACAATTTCGCTTTGGACGGTGTCCATTTTATCACAAAATCTTCAAAGTAATCGTTTACAGTTGTTATTTGTGGCTATTCCTCAGCATTAAAACTCCTAGTTCGATCCAAAATCTCAGTTTTTTACATGCTCAGTGGAGTTAATAACTTGAAAAATTCATTGATCAAATTGGTATAGAATTCTGTGGTGTTTCAAAATAAGTCTCCACTCACATCACTTACTTCCACAAAGCCTGTGTTGAAATGTGTTCATGCGGTGGTGTTGCGCCAGCTCATTTTTCTTCCGTTTGGTTTAAATAAGCTCAACAGCAATCTGTCACAAACATAGCATTTTTATTTTTCATTTCAGCTGAATTGAAATCCAGAAGCCTTTTACGCTTCTTGCCCCACAGACACATTATATTTAGCGCTATCTGTTCTTTACCCAGAGTAAACTCCGTCAATTGCTTGCGATTACCACAGGGAAAAATATTTTTTGAAGAAACGATATCCTCAACTGGCGAAAAACTGCAATGTGAATGAAGTCGTATCCAAAGGATCTACAACTGTTTTTTGTTCTTAATTCATTGCCATCTGGTTTCGTCCCTTGACATACTTAAACGATAATCGGAAACTGTTGAAAAAGATCTGGTGTTTACTTATTGCATTTCTTCAAGTTCGATTGATTATTTTATTCAAAATCATTTCAATTACCATAAAGGGATCAAACATATTTTCTAGCCCAGCAATCACCGTCAAGGTTCTTATTGAAACAAGCAAATAGGGAGCAGATAGAGGACTTTATGAACACAATATCTTCGTCAAGATGCATTCAATGGACCAATGTGCTCCCCGAATTCAACAACAGTGATACGCCTTCAAAAAGCATGAGAAGTAGTAATCTCGTCGTCATCGTATCAGAAAAAAAACAGTAGAACCTAGCTCCAACCATGCAAATGAGCATCCTAGAAGACTAATGTGACCAGCTGGCTTTCAGACAAAGACTTTTCTATAGTCAAAGCAAATTATTAACGGTTGCAGTTAAGACTGGATTCGTTGCCAAACTAAAGTCTCTACAATCAGCGTTTCACCAGCACAAAAAATATGCTTATAGGACAGAGATAATTCTTTCGGTTTGCACCAAAAAAATGCTTCATCGTCAGTGCCGGTGAATATTTGTGTCAAGCTAATGCAAGTGAAAAAAACGGATCTCCTAGTTGCGCCGAACTCCATTTCCGAACTAAGGTTTCTGTGTTTGTGTGTGTCTGGAGGTAAATATAGTCTGCAAAGTGAAATATCAGGCGATACCAACTGAGTTTTCATCGGTTATTTAGTGGTTAGGATCATAAAAAGACAACAAGTGACTCACGGGGTTTGTATTTGTTCACAGCTTTACACACTCGGCAGGTGTCGTGAACATCACTGATCACATGCAATGATATTAAACTAGATTATAGCTCAGTGACACCGCTAAACTGGTTTCTACGTAAACCAACCGAAGCGGATTTCACCTCCGTCAGCCGAAGACCATTACTAATGTGCTTTTCTGTTCTACGGTACTATATTGTGTCACATTAAATTATGGTTTAGTATATAATGTAACTTTGTAATGTAACTTTCCACTCATTTCTTAGATTGAGGAACCGAGTTCTTTTTGCAGTTTTGGGCATCATCAATGTTTGCGGAGCAGATATAGTCAATTGAGGTACATTTATTGCACCAAAGCTTTAAGAAAATATTACAATAGAGTTGAGAATGTGTTTGTTTCCCGTATCCCGTGCTCATTGCGACCAAAGATAGTGAACTAATTACGTTAATGTTTGTGGAGATTGAGAGTAGTTCAGTAGCCTCGGTGGGATTGGAATCCATGCATGGATACCGTCTACGGCTACGTAAATTTTTCTATTCTTCTACCATAGTTATTGCAAGACCTCGAATAAAAATGACGAAAATACCAGAATTAATAACTTTTCCTTAAGTGGTAATGAAATATCTTTGTGAGACTTATTCAACCCAGTGAACAAGAAAAATGAGTTATCACATAAGAGTTGAATATAATTTTTAAATGTAACGACAAGATAACAAAAGATACACAGAATCCATCAATCAGTATGATAACCGTAGGAAGTGAGGACACGCTATTCTGCATTATGTCTGCAAAAACAAGAAAAAAATAGTGCAGAACTCTTAAAGCAGTTTGAGAGAGGATGTGAATAAGATGGTGAAAAGCGTTTTTCAATTACAAGGTTTACATTTAATTTATTACTGTCCACTGGAAACCAAATGAAACAATTGAGGTTTATATTTGTCGTATAGTCAGACATCAAGCTAAACGTGTTAAAAGAAAATCACGGCGTGAATTAATCGTGGTAAAATAATTACCGAAACCATTTCCAACTAATGTTTGATGGTAAGAGTGAGCCTAAGATTTACCTTGAGGAACCGTTCGTGATACTCTGTTTGGCTCATCCTAATTAATCCAAACAGTTTTGATTATGCAATTTAGCCATGACAGAAGTGGTTGTAACCCTCTTTCTGGCATTTGATCTATCAATATCAATATCAATAGACCCCTAAGCGTCATGCTGGAGTCCCGGAAGGAACAAACGTTACAGATGAACTCTAACAAGAAACCTCGCTAAATAGTTTTCCCACATGAAACGTACGGAACATTGAGGGATTGAGATAATAAAAGAAACTCTCATGGAATGGGACCAGCCCAGAACAACAAAACACTGGCAGCTTTTGTAGCCTGTAAACTGAAATGAAGCTTATGCATGCAAATTAAAAATGCTATTTGATTCATGTTAGGCGGTTTGGATGACATATATTCATTTTGTGCCGGAAAGTAGTGATTTAAGCTTCTTCAACGACCAATACAAAGTTGTCGGATGAAAGAATGATGTGAAAGTTAGTCGTTGCGTCTTCTAGTACTACAAGCAACCGAACAGGAGGGCCGCTTAATTGAAATCGCTTCTGTACTCTTCCCCTGCGTTACCTTTGAGATCATTTGCATGAAATATTTTCCAACTTTTCTTGTTGTAAGTTGATATATTAATCTAATTTTACCGACTTGGGAGTACAACTCATCGACAACACCTCAAGTTAAAACATGTGTTTAAATTTTTTTCACGATCTCCAAGAGCATTATTCTGTGGACTGGCGATGCATTCGTTGATGTTTCGCATAGGGTCTTCAAACAGTAAACCGAGAATTACGTATCGTTTGAAGTAATCCTATTTTGGAATATAAGCGATTGATTGTAAACGATTTAGAGCATTCAAAGTAATCCAATTTTCTTTATTTGAATAAATTTTGTTGAAATCTCGCTGCGGGTAACATTCGATAACAGCGAAAATATATCAACATTAAAATTGACCTGTTGGGTTAAGGTTATCAGAAGCGTGCCAGGAGCATATAGTTCATAATTCAGAATCGTAGCAAACAATAACCTTCAGATACCTGTCCGATACGTGAATGGAATGTTTGCATCCGGACAGATCAGTTACGATTGCAAGTGTTAATTGATGGAACAGTATCGATAGAATGGTGAGGCTTGGAAACCAAGATGTATATCGAGTGTTTTCAAAGAAATTACTCTACGCGATTCAAAAGCTACCTATTTCAGCATAGATGTAAGCTTAAGAGACTAAATTAATACATAAATTTAATAATGAATTGATCATTCTTGATTAGTTCAAATGCATGACACTTGATACCGAGCCAATGTAAGTTGGTGGGTCAAAAATATAGTAACCCACCGGCAGCTGTACACCTTTAGGCCACATTCTTTCTGATGCTTTTTCAGCAAGCCGAATACCTGTAAGGAAATAAATTAATTAGAAGTAGTTGTCAGTATTAAATCATTTTGGTCT
>UZAN01052538.1:3893-17492 GCA_900618425.1 Echinostoma caproni
GGCGAGTTCCGGGTATTTTGCATGCTGTGAAAACGCTCCTTTGGAAGAGATAGTAGATAGGTAAATCACTAAGCCATCAGGATATTGTGAAACCCAGATAGATCGTAATCTGAATGCATTGTAGCTGTATCTATTAATTACTTTCTAAATTTGTTTTACTTGCCTAGCCATTTAATTGATGTGGACATGAGGTCCACGATATCGGTTTCGGAATTCCGACTCGATCAAAACGAACACGGTATCCACGGTAGAGGGTAGTTGTGTCTACCATTGTCTAACACTATTTTAAATACAATCATAGATCAAACATAGTAGCCGGGCAGTCTGACTGCTAGTCGCCTTTGCTTACGGTGGCATCTGTCCGTGTTGTGCAACGAGATACAAAAACTGTAGATGCAGTGTTTGTCGATTTCTTCAAATGCTGTCACATCGGTGATATGTATGCATCTGGTGATGATAAAGTGGTTGAAAATTCACCATCTCTGAATTGCTCTGGGCTTTAAATTCCGAGTTTCGAGCCTCACTATCACTGTCCCGACCTTTGTTTTAAGTCGCTTTCTGTCCTTCTGCTCCGCACTGCATCTCATGTTGTTCGCCGTCACAAATTCTAGGACCGGGTTCTCGTAACCCCAACAGAGAATTTTCATTAAAATGTAGTTCACTCCTACTGTTCACCTCAGCAGCGAAGATTTGTGCAGACATTTCCGTTTTTCAGTGCGATGGTTTTCATAGTTTCCATTTAAACCCCTGACAAACGATCTGTTATATTGCGAACCACGCTGGTACACACTACAGCGTGTTATGTTCATCATACTGCTTCTTGGTTATTTTATCACGTACTTGTGGTGATAACAGGCCAAATAGCAATGCTCTCCACTACCACCAACTGGGGCTTCTGGTACTGAGTTTGGAAAGCACAGCTTCTCGGGCTATTTTGCCGGTGACAGAAAATAAACCAGCGGTCGCTTGTCTTATCCGGATAATTATCAACATCGTCGTACAACGAGACGTTGGCCTTTCCCTATTACCACCGACAAAACTAGGTCACTTAATGATGATCGCGGACTCAACAAGTTCATTCTTCAAGCATTCGAATGAGTCTAGCACATCTACCGGAGAGGTAAAGTTCTTTCATGAACGACCGGATGGATTTTGTCTGAAAGTTTCAGGGTTCCGGTTTCTTGCATGCGGGCCTGTCTTCAGATACCTCCAAGCCGAGAGCATCAATAGTTCTTGTGTACACATTGCTTTTCCGATTCACTGGTATGCTCTATTGATTGGTCTTATCTAGCGTCTTATCTGTCATATAATCGTGATAGTACACATCATTTGCACAGATACTGAGGTTGTCTAAATCAGTGGATGTATCTGATAAGTGTCCATTAGGGAATGGCTTGTTGACTGGATTTTTATCACTTCGGTTGAAGTTTACCGATAATTGTCATACGCAAACGGTGATACAACGATGTACAACTAACTATTCACAACAGCTCATAGTCTGTCCGGAATTCTCGATATCTTGTTATTGCTCAACTTTATTTCATTGGTATTTTGGGACAAACCGTCTTGGGATATCCATCGTCCATCACAGTATTATATGATGTCGAAGTTAACTGTTAGTGTTCGTTTCCCCATATCACACCATACGTGATCACTGGTCGGCTGATGTCAGTTAACTTAGTATTCGATAACTTCATGAAACTATCCCGTGTCGCTTTGCACATCTATGGGATTTTACATCCCATTTTTGGAACTGCACGTGTTAAATACGCCCAATCTTTCATCATCGTGATCCATGTTGTTTTCTCATTCCATCAGGAGATTTGCACAGCGCAAATCAATTATCCAAACAATGCGGTCACACTGACTCCTCCGGTTGGCCGTGCTCGAAAAAATCGGCTGTCTTTGGTTCGGCGCCCAACGACCGGAGAATTGAATACCACCCCGGTGCGCAGAATGTGTAAGTAATTGTATTCATTTAATTGCAATAAACAGTTTTGTAATGACTGATGGAAGGCACTAGACAACTCGTTTAGTACCCATCAGCGGGTACATCTTTTTGTCTCTGTCTGGACTCCAACCGCGAACCTTCGGGCTGGCAATGAAAATCCTTACCCAAACATGATACCACCCTTGTGCAAATGGCCCTGGCAAGTCAGATGCTGAATGTTTGGATTGGCCTAATCGGTTTTTCACAGGCATTAGGCATTGTTGATCTTGGGTGCGAGCTTCACTTCTGGGTTAATCGTTAACTGCCCACCAGTCAAATTCATTTAATTGCAATTGTGAGGAATTATTGATCTCCCAAGGTGTTAAATCCATACCCAAGATCAACAGTGACTGAAATTCGAAAGGGGTGATCCAAGTATTTACTGTCTGATTTTATTCACAATTTTTTCCAGCCAGTCTGTTAACCTTGGTTGGTTGGCCGAAGTATTTAATCATTCCGTTCTATCGGTTGCTGATGAAATGTATCCTCTCTTAAAGATTGATGGTCGTGATCGGAGGATGTGTGTGCTTCAGTGATCTGTTCTTTGAACTGAAAAAGGTGACATCCCAGTATCACTAGTCTGATTCTGAATGATACCGCTGTTTGCGAATTCTTCTTGTAGCCTTATCCAAAACTCAGGAGCTACTTACACGATCGGCACCAACGGCAGCCAATCTGGCCAAACGTGTCCAAGTTCATTCACCCAATTCGAGTTTTCATAACCCTCTCAGTTCACCCCATACACCTCGGGGTGGAATCTTGGCTAAAGCGCTCGGACTGAATTTGACCACTGAAAACTCTTCAATCTGGTCACCACTTAAACGGTCTGCTGATCCTCTACCAGCCAAACCGTTGGTCAAACGTCGTCTGTTCGCTGGTACCATGGACCAACAAGAAGCCGCAATAAAACCGGAGCCAAAGGTTCGACGAAAACGTCGTAATTCCGATACTGACACCTCCGAGCTGACAGGTCGATCTCCGGTTATGGCAGATTTCGAGGAGTCTGCTCAGTTTGTATTCATCCCACCTAAACAAGAGAGTAATCGGAAGAGACGCCGAACCATGACCACACATCAAAAGGATCGATTGGATGAACAGCGGTGAGTTAACCTATATGTTGGGTGTACTCATCATCATCGTAAAGTGAAATACAGTGAAACCAATTTCACTGATCGCTGCTAAACTCTCAATGCATTATTGAATGTACTACTCGAATTTTTCAATATAACCAATAGTTCTGTTTATAAAAATACCATCTGTGGTAGAATTAGCTCTCTATAGAGTAAATGAGGTGTGAACTGAAAAACGAGGAAATACTCCTCTGTTTCCACCGGGTGGGTCTCATTAGCCTTGTGAATCCGTCGACCTTACCAAGGTTCTTCACCGTTCCTAACACATGCAGCCAGGTGCGAAATATTGGGATTAGTCTGTTCTCCGAGTTGGCTGCGGGTTATCCAGCTTGGGCCGGCTGTGGCTGATGAAGTGCGAAGCTCTCTCCCACCGTTGGGAGGAACCCCCGTTACCTCATTCCTACGCCCATCTAGTGGGGTTTCCTTGACCTGTTAACTACTCTTCTCCGTGTTCATTTCTCTCAGGGCTTGAGTGGCTAGACAGAACAAGCCAAGATGCAGCCAAACAACTGGCCTTGTAAAACTGTGCTTCGCTTGGCCCCTACCCATCGACTTTCAGGCACGATTTGAGGAGTCATCGTGTATAGCTGGCAGGGTCATGGAGGCACGCAAGCCATCACCCCACGTCTCGTCGTGATGCGAACTTCACTGCACTCTAATCTTGCTAGTTAAACTCGCCTTCTCAGGTGGCTCTCGTGTCTTCGACATTTATTTTACTTCTTCTTCCCATCTTGACATATTCTTTCAATTTTTTAAGCCTAGTCGGTTTTAAATGATTGTTTTTGGTTGAAATATTATCAAATTCCGATGGAACATCTTACACATTTGCAATCACCTTGCCTAGGAGTAACTATCTGCCAGTCACCTATACCGAACTGGATACTAGTCAACAGTCATGGCTGATTGGTCCCAATGGGGAATCGGATTCCCAGTCTGCCTCTCAATCTCAAATGAGCCAACCGTCGTGGGATCAATTTCGAGATGCACTTCGCAAGCGTCTTTCGACAGACACACTACCCACATCCGTGGACCATGATGAGCCTCAAGTGTCAACTCAGTCCCCGGTGCACGAATCCAGTGATGCACCGCCATCTATGGTCGTGAACGAGTCTCATCAAACCACAAACGCAGAGAATCCTATCATTCTAGATGGAACAAACCAGTTGAGGCTGGATGAAGCCGTCATGGATACTAACCCTCCGGAATCAGAGTGAGTCTTATTGTATACAAATACTTGAAATGTTTAAGCAGTCGTTTACATGGATTTATCCACGCACCATCTCAATGCACGTCATGCAGCAGATTCACGGAATTGATGAGGAACATCCGTGCCGGACTGAAGCACACCCGGCTCACACATCGGACCCTGACTGCCATAGCGGAAATACAAAGAGATAATCACACATTGATTGATATTAAGCAGTCATGTAAAGTCGTATTGCGGACTCCTTGACACATCTGTATATAATCTCATGATCTCTGAGAAAAGATACTCAAACGTGATAAAGCTAATAGATTGGACTGACCGATGACTAGGATATTGAAGTGAACCGGAAACACCAAACAATCAGGCCTGGTAGCATGTCAGTGTTGAATGAGTCTCTTTGCAGTTTATTCGGTTTCATTTCGACATGCCAGTGATTACGACATTGTGGTCGATCGGGTATTTTCAGTGACGTACCGTGAATTCCGTGTGTGGTTACGCGGGTGGTTTCAAAGAGATCGTTACCACGAAATGAGGATTTCCTCCTTGTTAATCAAACATTCTTTTTTCATGTGGCGCTCCACAGTTGGATTGCGTTGGTACAAGCTCTTATTGATTTTTGTTTTGTCGCTGGTTAGTGCGTCATGAACACGCGGAGAAGTTCAATAAGCGGTTATCTGTTTCGGACGAGACCGTTCGACTGTGACAAGTCTTGTTCGCCATTTTGCCACTTTCACTACATGTACTAGTGATCTGATTGAATTTTTATTCTTTTCACATGAATTATACTACGTTTCTTTTTCATACGTCAGCATTGTCTCCCGGAGATCGTTAGTACAATTTATGGTGCTACTCATTAGCAGACAACAACAATCTATGGAAAGTATATCGAAATCCTAAATTACAACGGTAGCGATATGTTGGTCAAGGGGTGGGGGCGAACCCCGAATCATCGGCACAAATCTACCGTGGTTCTCAGGTATCAAGTTCATACAAAAATGATTTGTTGATGGGAAATTATTCAGTTCACAATACGTGCTATCTACCCTCGACAAAATTTAATGTGAATCCTCGAGAATTTCGTTCCAGACAGCTGATGAACGCTTTCTTCAAATCCGCCTAAATTTTTGGTCTTGAAATTTTCGCCAAATTTCTGTATGAATGAACACTGTTGCGTTAGGCGAATGAAGTTTTCAGGTACCTCGAGCCGACCAATGTTCCGTCAATTAACACCCAATAGCTAATCAAAAATGTGCATGTCATGAGAACCAAAAGATTTCGGATGAAAATCAATAACTTTTTTCGTTACAAGATTTCAAAATGACACGGAAGTATTGCCAAGTTTCAAATTATTCACATTATCATGATTATTATTCACTTATTATATGATTTGCGTACACCCTTTTGAATTACAACATGTTTTGTTCCCAGAATATGTATACTACTCGTGAGTAGTACGATTATAAACATAAATTTCGCATTGGAAGCTGTGTCGATGAACTTCATTTTGCACCTCGTGCACCAGAAAAATTCAACATCATACAAGTTGTGTGGCGAGTACAGGGCTCGAATCACTGACTGTCGGATTCCCGCAGTTTGATGTTGATGACCCATGCCAGTTGGTGTATACCCTTTTCGTAGGTACCCTGGATACCCTTGCTTATCTCTCTCACTTTGTTTTATCCACCCTTGATAAGAAAGCACGGGTATGTACTCTAGACTACAATAATTCCTTTAGCGTGTTATTGGTGAATACCCTTTCTTCAGTCGTTCAATTTCCTACGATTGAACGANCTCATGATCAAGCATTTCTCCACCCGTCAGTATTTCACTTTTGCCCTCTTCAAAAGGTGTACTACAAAATGCCAATTTATTTCCATTTTACTTTTACCACTCACACACATACGGTCTGTACGTGTGAGCAACGATTTTCTTCTTTTACATATGCCCACGATCTAATAGTTCTAGTGCCCTAATCAAGCCTATCATCTCAGATCACTCTGCAGCATGGTAGACTGGTTTCAACAAACGAAACTTTCTATGAACCGCAAAAAGCATATTGACGTAATCTTTCATATTTGAAAATGTCTTAAGTATAATGAACTGTCAAATGACAGCCTCTTACTATCTATCTTAAAAGACGGATTGCCATCCTTCTGCCAAATACCCTGGGTGCTATTTTCAACCGTTACCTCACCGGATCTAACCAAGCCATTAACGTTTTTTCGAACGGTTGGGGAGTTTGCGTTTCATGTTTCACGTGTTACATCACTTCCTATTAGCTAATCATCTCACGAAACGCATTTTTCGGTCCTACTTTTGGGTCCCCCGTGATATTCACTCGCCTTTTTGTTTCATAAGAACCACAAACTCATTTTCCGATTCCTCTCTATGTATCAGCTTATGGGACAATGTACGGTTGCACACCACACTTACTGTAACGCATAGGCGTTCCAATGATGCACGCATAGGGGTAGATTGCGGCTCTCTTGACCTGTAACTCACAAACAATAAACTCATCGCTGAAAAATATCCACAGAATTCTCATCTAGATCTATGATAAATACGATTGGCTTACAATCCCTTGTGTCCCTACCAATGGATATAATATTTCATTGTTTGACCCGTTGTCATTGAATATGATCGTTCAGCCTATTCCGTATGGTTGTACGTTCTATAGAAAAACAGCGGGCTCAGCCGGGATTCGAACCCGGGACCACTCGCACCCTAAGCGAGTATCATACCCCTAGACCACTGAGCCACGCCTCTACGCGCTCACACCTCCCATTATCACTCTGCTTTCCAGAACGGTGGATGTCACATCGGCTACGGTAAGCTACATACTTGTTTGCATGTTTTTCCAATGTCGTAGCAAGATCAATCATATTCATCCATTGGTATTCATAACAGTCCGTGCTCGTATGTTGCCCACTGACGCGTCCGAGAATTATCTTAGTTAAAAGTGGTCTACGAGAATGAGAGGAAAAGCAACGCTTCAGTGTAGTACACCTTAAGCAATTTTTGTATGCTCTTTCTCTTTCGTTGTTTTATCGCAATATCAATTTCTGTGTTTTCGTGACATTCCTGATTTTTTTAAATGCAACTTCATGTGGCCATTGTTAGGCTAAGGTACATGATTACTTCGAGATAATCTGAATTTGTTTGTTGGCGTCATATTTTTTTAAATATTTATTTATGTATTTAGTCAGAAAACCGGCCCATAGAGAACACCACTGTGAAAGACAACGAGGCAGATGTGGTCCCCATCGAGGTCGCTGGTCCAAATTTCTCCGCGGAACCCACCTCAGTCGAGCCAACAGACATTCCACCGGCCACCACCACTCCTCCCAACACACCGCAACGTCTTTCCACAGATGACCCGGGGTCAGAAAACACAACACCCAAGTCGTATTTTCAAAAATTTACCAACGGTTTGCGCACACCCGTAGAATCCAATTCTCCTGTTCCGATGATGTTAAGTTTAAATCGACCCACAAGTCCTCTCATTCGTGGTACGTGATTCATTTTTCTTCCTGTGGTTACGTTATAAGTCTTGAGATTCTGTTCAAACAAACACATTTCCCGGGTGAACAGATATGACGTGTAAAGTATACCCGAGCAGTTTGTCTGTTGAGTCCTTCAGGGGAATACAGCCTCCGGTTTTCCTTGGCAATCCGAGACTTACCTGTGCTTTTAAGAATCTGATATATTTCGTATTCATTGACCATCAAACAACAGAGTGAGTCTAACAATCGCATAGAAAAATTGAAAGTTACAAACAAGATAAGAGAGTGTTTTGTGATAACCGACAAAGAGCACGGAACAAATGTTTCTTTTTCAGTCATCACAAAACATTTCCATCGCATTTGAATGCATTTACCTCTTAGGGGATTTCCGATTCCCCAGGGGGTGAAACCTACACCCAAGACAACCAAGAGTGGGTTCCCCTCGTGGTTAGTTTGTAATCTGGGATTTCTAACTCTTCAGGCTACCGGTTTCTTGTCGATCTGGTTTTCGCTGAAGAAAAGCTCGGATCGGATGCCGGACTCTGGTAAACCTCAGGCAGACTAAACCGAAACCTAAAATGCTGAGCGAGATGGCCTTCGGTATGCAAATACAGCTACCCGGATGCATTGGATCCGTGTATCGAATCCCAAAATATAATCATCAACCACACATACCTTACAATCTGCACCTGCCTATGGAGGAATGTGACCTAAGAAAGCCGAAGATTATTGTGCACTTTTCATGAAATTCGTGACCGACGGTTAGAGATACTGAGTGTCGTAGACAGTGGCGTTCGTGCATATCCTCAATTTCTTTGCAACCCTAGACCACTGAAATTCCGTATTTTCTGTTCGACTTTACTTTCAACTTTCTTGTCCTCCTCCTGCTGTTCATCGAAATGGTCAGACAAAAGACAGCAACCGAAATCAGTGCACGAAAGTACATGGCTGATGGTTGTTCAAACTGAAACAAACTGCAGCGGTGAAATTGGAATTTAGATAAAGTGTATTGAATGCAAGCAAATCGGAACGCAGTACCAATTGGCTGTCAACAGTGTACGCGCTGGTTGGCCAGTGGAGGTTCCGCGGTTCCATCCCTAACGTTCTAAACATTTCTATGGCAGCGGTACAATGCAGTTATACGAATACAAATCGTAATCATAGCATTTAAACTCCGTGAAATACGCTATCAGTATATATAAATTTAAAGACTATGTTCGCCTAAGTATGCAAGAAAACGAAAGTTTAACCATAGGAGAATAAACCGCGAAATGCTACTCACAAGTAGTCTAATGTAAATGAGGAAGAAACATCCAATTAAGAATGTTAATTGCTAGGGTTAATCTGGTTATGTAGAGTGAAACAGAGAATCCAAGTCAGCCAAGTCACGTTTCTGTGAAGAACTCTGGATATGTGAGCAATCAGTTCGCCAGTTTGTTCGCAGCTCCCATTGTTTGCATGTTGAAATCACTACCAGGTGTCCGGTTTCAATTTTTGAGTTTTTTTTAAATTTATTACACACCTAGGTGTGATGAACAGCAGACGGGGTAAACCCCATAATCATGAGGACCTTCTGTTCTGTGGTTGAAATCGGCAACCTAAGCCCCGGAACTTGGAGTGGCGAACCACATAAGGCCCCGATAGGTTAGGCGTGGTATTGAACCGGACGACAGCAGAGCTGCCTACCACCAAATAGAATAACAGTCATCCAACCCCTATCTTATAATACTCACATTAGGTTGATTTTTGTGTCTAGTATGCTATCTGTACGTCCACTATACTTTGCAACAGGTATCGGATCTAGCCGAGCTCAACGAATGCTTGCCTTGGGCTTGAAGAAAGCTGCTGAACAAACGGCCCGCCAGAAGTCGAACGTTGACTTACCCTCTTCCGAGACCAACTCGCCGGAATCAGTTGCGCCCGAGTCTCCTCTCACCGTACGATCAACCAACGTTTCGGATCAAACCGGTTCACCTTCTGGTATGCGTATTTCTGATTTCGTGTGTTTTTGTGTGTTCCCATCAATTCCCTTTTCCTTATCCTGTTCGTCCGTTGCTCTCATCACATTAGCAAACCACGTTTGATTAGCGAAGGACTTATCCCAATACTTTCGAATCATCCATCTTCCGGCACATATTCGATTATCATACTCTGCGTCTGAATCATCTGAACTGGAATGTAGGCTTGACTCGGATAGCATTTATTCAGCTAAGCAATGTAGTTCCGAAATAACACATTGAATCTATTGAACGCTAATCACGTTCTGCTACGGTTTAGCATCGGTCGCTAGCCGCGGAAAAAAAACGGCTAGCCTATCGTTTAACAACACCGTATGGTTGTTCACGTCCTTCTTTCTCGTCGCACTCGTACAGTGAGTGAAATAGAAGAAAACGATCCTGATGGATGGATATTGCTAAACACGATAAGGATTAGGGTTCTCAGTCGAAGCCCCTCATTTTGGACAGTGATCTTAGTGAGTGAAGCGAAGTAGAGTCTCAGTTATTTTAGGTTAACTGTACTCAGTCTAACCACTCGCCTGATAAGAATAAACCTATGCACTTCTTTAGTTCACACCATATCAATACGCAGTCTCTCTTTGGGTTGTTTGTATATGTTTCACTTGTCATTTCGCGGAAGCACTTCCTAGTTTATTTATTCCACGTGCACAAAGCTTCATGTTTGTTTTATGTGTGCCGAATTTCGTTATATGCGTTATATGGTGAATATTGTTCTCACAAGTTTATATTTTCCACTCGTTATCTGCAGGCATTATGCGCAACTTGTGGTCCCGAAAGAAGCCACAGCGCGTTTCGTTCGCCGAGCAGCCGGTCGTGTTTACATTTGGTAGAGCATCTCAAAGCCCTGTTGGGGATAGTGATTCACCTCAAGTTACCTCTGAACATCAAGTCTCAATGAAACCGGTTAGCGCATTGCAGGATATCACGGGGACGACTCTGAACGCAAATTCTTCGGACAGAGCTGTCATTATTAAGGCCACCATCGACGAGAGTCCTCCTAGCCAAATGCCGACAGGCACCAACTCCGACCTAAAGACAAAGCAAATGGACGTTCACGTCGGCAACAGGAGGTTATCACTTCCCTTGGTTCGTCGTGTAGATTTAGATGCCTCACAGTCATCTCAAGAGGGGTATGTTCTTTCTCATTACCTCGAAAATCTCTTTTTTTGCTTGATTTTTATACAGTTCAATCCTTTTGTACTGTTTTTTTTTACCACAAATAGACCGTAAGCGTGGTTGACTGTTGTCCGCTCAGCTTCACGAATCGTAAGTAGTTCAGCGGTTTGTTTATTTTTCACTACCACACACACACTCGTTTGTCGCTGTGTGCGAGCCGCATCTACATTCGTAAGTTTGCTAACCAATGTAAAGTTATGACAAGTTATGATCACAGGAACCGGCCATTTAGTCATAGAACCCGATCGCCACTTCAGAATCCAGATAGCTAGTCATCACCCATATATCAGTTGACTGTTTCTGCTTCCCGCGCAGTTTATTTTCACTTTTCTTTTTTCCTCTAGAGCACCCGCCCGAAAGCCTCATTACAATCGGAGATGATTGTCTAGGGTTGTGACTGATAAATCCTCACTTACACTTCGCGAAATAAATATATTTACACACGCCCAAGTTCAGACTGTGTCAAACAAATCACGGTACAGTAATCTGTACACGAAGAAAAAATCAAAGATCTGTTCGAGGGCATGGTAACGCTAGGTTCCCTTGGCAAATAAATTTTCACAACTGGAGCCTTCGGCTAACCAAAGCTCTCTCTCCCTTTACGCCTTCTTCCGGCCCCGTAATATTCACTCAAACAACTTGTTCGCTACTGGCCGAATTCTGCTGCCAAGTGGTGCGTTGAGTAGTTTATCATCAAATTCACTGCAGATTCTGAAGCCTCTTTAATCGCTGAATCTAGGGCCTTCAACGTAAGGACTCTGATGCAGTTAGTCTTGGAGTTGACAAAACTCCTGGGCTCAATATGGGAAAGAGAGGAGGTCCCAGCTGAATGGTGTGAGTCGGTGGTCATATTGATTTACAAGAAAGGTGATAGATCCTCTTGTGAAAATCATAGAGGAATTAGTTTAGTCAACATCGTCTCTAAACTTCTCGCTAGCATCATACTCTGCACGCGAACGGTGCACGCGTGAGAACTAGGCTGGTCTTAGACCCGGTCGAGGTTGTATCGACCACATCTTCACTCTGCGCCAAACTCTGGAGCATCGACATTCTTTTCGTAGACCCACCATCTCTGTCTTCCTAGATCTGAAAGCGGCTTTCGACTCAGTCGACCGCTCTAAACTCTGGCGCTGCCTTTTTCTGAAAGGTGTGCCCGAGAAGTTAATTTCAATATTACGATTGCTTTATACTAATAGCCGAAGTCGAGTCCGGGCTTACGGCACTTGTTCTCCCGAGTTCACCACGGAAAGTGGTGTTCGTCAGGGTTGCCCTCTTTCTCCTTTTCTATTTAACTTTGTTATGAATCTGATTATGGAAACAGCCCTATCCTCGTGCGAGGATAGTGGCATCGATTTACTTCCAGGTGGCAGGCTGTCTGATCTGGAGTTCACGGACGACACTGTGCCACTAAGTGAAGATGCAGGTAAGTTGCAAGCTTTTCTGGAAAGTTTGAGTGCTAGTGTAGCGATGTTCGGTATGCATTTTGCACCTTCAAAGTGTAAAATGCTACTACAAGACTGGGTTAGTCCAGCACCCAGCCTCACTCTTAATGGAGAAGTAATAGAGCAGGTGGATAAGTTTTGTTCTTTGGGCAGCTACATCTGACCCGGTGGAGGCATCACGGATGAAGCGTCAGCTCGCATACAGAAGGCTCGGTTGACATTTGCTAACTTGAGACATCTGAAGCGCAGTCATGACATCCGGCTGTCTGTGAAGGGTCGAGTGTATGCCGCGACAGTTCGACCAATCCTGCTATACGATGCAGAAACTTGGCCATTAAGAAAACCAGATAAAGAGAGACTGTCGGTGTTTGAGCACCGCTGTCTACGCAGCATTGCACGAATCTGGTGGGGTAGCCGGATGAGCAATGCTGAGGTGAGGCGCAGAGTTTTGGTTATCCGCGGCCGCCCACTAGAGCAAGTGGTCGACCTCCATGTATCACGTTGGTTGGGACATGTGTTACGCATGTCACCAGATAGGTTACCACGGCGAGCGATGTTAGCCGAAGCGGACACCGAGTGGAAAAAAACCCGAGGGTGGTCAAGTTAAGACCTGACATGAGGGTATGAAAACCCTAACCAGGAAACTGGGTCGCATAGGTCCTGTTAGGCTCCCTGGCTGGGGACCTCGGGATGATCGTAACCGATGGTTAGAGACACTGGGTGTCGCAACTAGTGGCGTTTGTGCATCTCAATTTCTTTGCAACCTTAGACCACTGAACTTTTCCATTTTCTTTTCGACTCCACTTTCAACTTTCCTTTCTTCTCCTATTCTTCATTCCAATGGGCAGCCAAAAGACAGCAACCAAAACGGGCACTCGAATATGCGTGGTTAATGGTTGTTCAAACTGAAACAAACTGAATCGCTAGCACTTATTCAAGATCCAAGTATTATAAGCCACTCAAATGTGCCGGATTTGCCTCCGAGGTACTTCCTGTACACATCAAGCAATGACGAAGGCCGTTCAGTGTGCCAGCATGGAATGAGCATTATTATAATACAGCCGATGCATCACTAATCGATTGGATCTTTATCACCAATCGCCTATGTTGTCTGCGGCTCCTGTGCTATGAAT
>UZAN01052542.1:0-12792 GCA_900618425.1 Echinostoma caproni
GTTCCATGTACCGTTTATTCCTTTATCATTCGTATATGTAGTATCTTTTCCACTACACAGTCTGCTTGGCAGGCGGTGTGCGAGTAAGTGCAGTCGGCCATCCGGCCCGTCGGCGTATTTTGATCAAAGGGCTTTTATCACTCTCACCAAGCAAATAATCAGTGGGTAGCACAGAACACACAGTTTTTAGTCGTAGCTTGTCCTGACGAGAATATTTGGGGGACGTGTACGATGCGGGCCCCACCCTAAGCTATTTAACCCAAAATAAGCTACTAATAAGTAGTATAAATGAAAAAGACTCAAACCGTGGAATGATAGTCACCTTATATTGATAGAAAAAACTGAAAAGCAGTAATAATCACAATAAGAATAATAAAAAGTATATAAAATTATGACAGAGAAAGAATTTAAAAAAATTAAAAAGGATAAATCTGTTTTATATGGTCCATAAATGTAGATATATCGTCCAGAAATGTCTCGTATGAAATGTTAAACCATAATCTGTATTGAACCTCATCTAGATGATCCCAAATCATTTCACCAACGGACCCGTGCACATTCTTGAATCTTTTTTTTATACGGCTCCAAAATGCCTCATTGTTTGTATGCACGCCGCTTGTAGGGTCAATAAATCCAACAGAGTGATTTACAGTTGAATGCACATAACCGAGTGAACTGAGACAGCGATAAGCTGCCTATTCGTCACTATAAATTGTTGTTCCTGGAAGCCCGACATCATTTCAAGGTCATTCATTAAAACAAAAACGACCATTATCGAGTCTTTGATAATTAGTCAGAACCTATTGTTTATCATGTATTATAGTAAAAAAAAATTCACATAACTCATTTCAACGTCATAGGATAGCAAATGCGGCCTTGAGTGGAAATAAGGGGGGGGCCCCACATCGTACACGTCCGCCAATATTTGTAGATGCTGGTCATTATTAGCACCTTTCTATGGATGAGTTAAACGATAAAGTCCAACGTGACGAACAAGCACGAGAGTGTAGCGCAGCCAATCGAAGGGCTCGCCAGTACAGTCACTAACTAGGTAATCTTGGTGCCGTAAAACAACAGGGTCTGGAAGATGGAAAACGTACATAAGCGGAAAAGTTAACACGGTGACTACAAAGGCCGCAGTGGTGGATGCACATTTTGTCAGCATACTGTCCGAAGAAACTTTCAGTCTTCAGGTTTGCGGGCAGAGGGCAGGGTGCCCGTGTAAGCCCCATCACCACTGGGTCGAACGTCCGATCACAAGTGTTCGTTCCTCCATAGTCCCTTCAGGTGCTCATCCAGACGCCGTTTGAAAGAAGCGTCTGTCTTCTCTTCCACCGCAATCGCTGGAAGGGAATTCCAGAGTGTTGTTGACCTACGTGAGAGTCGGTAGACTAACGGAAGACCAACTGACTGAAGTTCCCGCAACGTGAGAGAGTGCCCCTGCTCGACTTGACGTGGCGATTATCAGTTCTGTGCAACCTGACCTGACCCCATTGTTTTACTCAACCAATTAGTTGTAAATTAAACCCACATCAACCTAGCAACATGACTCATTAAACCGATCAAATGAGTGAGTCAACTAGTGATTGGTTTCTAAATCGTCTCAGAAAGTTTGGATAGTGTTATTTTTATGTAAAATGAGAACACTTCTATTTAATTATTTTGTTGTATTTATTTATTTGTTGCATTAAATAACCGCGTGTACCGGTACCGCCTAACGAGCGTTTGCTTTAAAGGACGAAGGCACAAGAACCACCGAGCGCGATAACAAGCAAAACGGAGCGGAAGCGAAAAGTGAAAGTTCCCCTCTCGGAAGAATGCAGCAGTTTTCGATCGTATAAAACAAACGTCACAGGGCGTTGGTACTGAAGTGAAAATGTGAACATATATTTAGATTTTAGAGGAAAAATGATGTCCGGCAAAAGTCTGATATGGTGCGGTTTTCACCGTATCATCGGGCACACTACAGATTTGTCACCCTAGTTGACAGAAAGTAGACCAGGGGAAACCGCTTGACTGCATCTTGCGGAGAGTAAAGTGCATGTCCCCTTATGCGGCTGTCACCCATTAGAAGGAATTCCGACTGTCGTTCTGGGTCAAATTCGTCCAAAATGATCATTCTGGAGGGATCGATGCGTCCAGTTTAAATCAGGTCGTTCTTTAGTCGAATGTATGCCATGGGAAATAACCCCTCTGCAATCAGTCGGTCTTCATAGCTGAGCCGACATAGTTCTAGAACTGCGGCGTAGCTCCGAAGAAGCCTGTGGAAGCCCATTGAACTCTCCAATTGGGAAATCTGAGAAGCTGTATATGTACAGCTTTCCTTACAAGGAAAGACCGCCGGAATGCCGTATTCTAACCAAGGATGTACGTGAAATTGCTCAACCATCCCTGGCTCGGGAGGAGGTTCAAATCATATGAGTTGAATGGACGAAGCATGAGATCCGATTGTAAGGTACCTTGCAATATATCAGCAGTATGTGGATATATGAATCTACATCTGGTAAGATTTTATATAAAAATGAATGAAATATTTCATCCATTTTTGCATTATTGTGAAACCATTGCTGCATGTTTCCGAACTCAGTTAGAACTATCATGAAAGAAGAGATCCAGTGAGACTCAAATGGGGTCCAATTTGTGTCTGAAATCTATGTTAGTCTGCCCAGATCTGTAGATCCTTCATTCATTCGACAGCTGATGAATAGCTCTATCTAGTTTATAAAGGTCGACCGAAGGAACATCTCTGCAACCAGTCAGCCTGACCCTTTTACTGAGCAAGAAGATGGATCGCCTGATGGACAAACGGATTCATCAGCACCTGGTAACCAAAGATCTGTGTGAACAACAGCGTGGATTCCGTAAGAGCAGATATTATTTGTGACACCTGCTACTGACCCGTGAACAAGCAATGGTCGCGAAATAAGACACCAGGCATCCTATGGACGTCAACTTTGTCGATTTCAGCAAAGTCTGCGACAAATTTCCGTACGATCCATTACTGTGGAATGTGAGGGCACTTGGTATCGGGGATCCATTGATTCGTTAGATAGCAGAATTTGGGTGGGCGCACATTGTGTTCGAGTTTCAACACCATAGTGCTGATACGAGGCCCATGGCGGTGTGACACAAGGTTCTGTTTTAGGCTCTTTGCTCTTCCTGGTCTATATAAACGACCTTTTGGCTTCTTTGCAATCCCGGTGTCCGATTTACGCAGCTGATTTCAGACTATAGAAAGAAGTGACTTCAGACGACGATGTTCGTATTCTCGAGATAGTCTTTGCTACTAAATACCGGAAAGTATGCTCATATGCAGATAAGCTACGCAGTGAACACCACAGAGTTCTGTATACGCGCAAATCTCTTCGTTCATCCACTTGTAAAAACAATTTGGGGGTAACTGTGGCTTTTACGATGAAACAAACAAAAATTTGTTAATCCATTCATTCGTAATCTTCTATTCTGACAGTTAAGTCTCTTTCCATATAATCTGTATCTCAAGCCTGTGTTAAATATAACTATATATTACCTTGATGACCAATTGATAGAGTATGTGCGTTGGCATGGCGAATACTGAGAGCCATAAGAAGGCTTTCCCTGAAGACTTTGAAAGTTTTGTATGCCTCTCACGTGCACCCAAGATTGGGAAACGGTGGCTCTGAATCGTTTTCGTGCACAATGGCAGCTAAACAGAAACTGGAACGCGTATGGTGCAGCGCCATACGCTTGGTTGCTGGGATGTGTATGATTTTAAACTTCGAAGGACGCTCGCAGGCGACAGGACTGTTTCCATTAGCGTACAGGCGGACGAGAATAAATTTGATATATACCAGACACATTGTCCGTGGTGACCTGGGCTGCAAACTGCAGGCGATTTTTCAGCTTCGAGACCACAATCGCACGAGGAGGCAGGCACTAACGTTGGAAAAACCGCACACGGTCTGATTTCCTCTGGTTCATTGCCAATTCTGATGGGATACCAACCAGGGAAATGCGCTGCCGGAAGACTTGGCGGGGGAGATAAATGACTAACTGTTCAATCGTCGGCTAGACGACTTCCTGGGGAGGTGGTGCCAGGATACGCACACCTCAGTCATTCCACCAAGCTGTGGCAAGGATACTAATAAAGGACTGCGCTGACTGTCTCTAGAAGAAGAATGAGACTCTAATGAGACTGTACTTGGAAGAAAAATGTCCCATATGCTGGCAGGGGCTGCTTAGCTGGCTTTCAGCTGTTATATATGTACACCTCAGGTCTCTCGTCTGATTTTTCTGGACTATATTTTGTTGATTCTCCAGAATGAGGTGTTCAGCTGATCTGAGTTATTTCAGTTTAGTTTGTTAGTTTACTCAAGGTAGGAAATGACCGCGGTCAATCAAGAGTCTTCTTTAGAGATTTAGACAGATCAATCATTCACCGCTATATAGACTACTGTGTTAATTGCCCGCTTAGAAAGACAGAAATAATAACGCTACTCGCTAGAGACATCAAGGTAAGTGAGGATTTGTTTTTTATTAATTGGAAAGTGTGATTATTACATGCTTCCTAGGAATAATTTCCTCCCATATTGGATCTAGATCCAGTTTTAATGAAAGCTATACCTTCTATTAGTTCTTCAGGTACCCTGTTTTATGTATGCACGGAATTTTTACTAGTTTTACTTAATTGTCATTGTAGACCTATTGTTCTTAAAATGATTATTCTATCTTGTTGTTTGGTTGTCGAAATGCTTTTGAAAAGATATTTTAAAATTTCATTATTTTGAATTATTCTGAATTCTGATTAGAGACTTCTTCCTAGAGAGAGAAGAATTATGTAAAATTAATTACTGCCAGTAGGTTTCTTTATTTTATTCCAAACAGTATTATTATACAAGCTTTGAACCCACACTATACAGTTGGCATCCTTTTGAATAACAATGGTCAATGCTTTGCTCTAAAGTGGGTATTGTCATAATATTGTACGGATGTGAGAAAATTTCTCTCACTTTTACATTTCTAAACGCTCTTTTCCTAGATTTACAGACAGCTGCTCCTTCCCCTTGAAATCCGTGGTCATAAATTCTCTAAGGCTCTCTAATTACTGATCTGCGCAGATGTGAAATTCTGCTTTCACTTTCAGTCCCTCTTGTTTTGTTTGGTACAGCTCCCACCAAATATTCTCGGTTATCTGACCCTAATATTTTCAGATTATTCCAATAATTTAACTAACAGCAACACTGATAAATAGCCATTTCACTTTAAGCCAAGCCATGTTTAGTTAGTCTTATTGTTTTACCAAGTCAGACGTATCTGTAATGGTATACATAATCATAAAATTTCCCACTGGATGTAATACGTTGATAAGCCACTTTATCGATTGATCTTAAGGATGAGGAACTCATCACAACATTGATTGGCAAAGAGGATTTTCAGATTGCCTGCAAAAAATAAAAGAAGACAGCGACAAAACTGTTCTTAGGTAGAACCGAAATATTAGGTGCCCCAAGATTGACGCTTGATGATCTACACTTGGCACTTTTCGTTCTTCCGAAGTAAATTATCTATCACAAGATATGAAGTCTCTTCTGAGAATATCCTAATTGATGCTAGTAATCCTAAATTCATAAGATTTATATTGCCTGGCGGTGATCTGTCGAATAGAGGGATTTGCTGACTTTTAGATAACATGATTTCAATAATTTACCATAGTCTAACTTTGTCCGAGTAAATAAAAGAATTTGAATATTATATTGCTGAAAAATAGCCTCGGTACATTCATTTAGCATTTCTGTTTCTTGTTTAAGTCGCAGGGAAATACGCAAGCCATTTGTGCGTTCAGGTGTGATACAAAAACTCTATTATTAACTCAAAGGAATTATTGTGAGAATTGCTAGAGACATTAATGGGGCTCAGCTATGACTCGGATATGTTAAATGTTACCGAAGCTTGTGTATTGTTCGCTTATGCGGATCTAACCCAATGCAGGTCAGATGCGGTCACGGGATTGGCAACTTTTGCGCATGGAAGTCCAATATTTTGCATCGTCACAGTCCCGTACTACCGATAAGAATCAACATTTTTGGGTTTATAAGTTCTTCACACATCTAACAAGTTTAGTTTGTAGTTAGGTGGCTGCTGAAAATTGAAACATTCAGTTAAATCACGGATTCAAGCACGTTCTTAATTTACCTTGAAACAGAGACAGTGGTCGAGGCACTCTCGTGAGCGCGCGACCGTAAAAGTTCTTAACGTCAGATTGACCAGGAGCACCATCTGCCCAGCGCACCCTAACTTGGTAACCTGAACTGACCTGATTGTCAGCACTGCCTGTTGCTAACATCATCATTGTAGGAAGAAAAACGGTTGTAAGTACGTTCTTAAGCACAGTACACGTTGTCGGCTTATTAGAACTACTCTATTACGGAGTTTGAGTTTGGTTTTAGTTATATTTCTGTCCCTCATTTGGTCGGGCAAAACCTGAGTACAAAGTAAATAATTATGCAAATTGGAAATTGGAACTGACATAACATACCAACAAGAGCATTGCGAGTACTGCCAGGTATTCACAGATTGCATAGACTTGGACATGTGTCATGCATGCCATCCGAGGAGGCTAATTGGCGTGTGACTTTGACTAGGACCAGTAATAATAACGGGTACAATGTCAAGGGTGGTCAAACCAGGACATGACACGGCTCTCTATCTAAGAGGAGCAATCAACCGCAGTTAGTTTTCATGTTTTAGGCTTCGAATCAAGTCATCAATTTGCATGACAAACATGAAGTCATTTGAAGCTCTTTTTCAGAAATGCGTTTAGAAATATTAGCTAGCCAATCTGCTGAAGGAACGTTGATTTAATAAATGAGCATCACTTTTAACTGTTTCATAGAATATTGTTTGGGCCAATCGGAGCTATTTTTCTCCTTGTCCTACTATTTCCCACTAATAGCTGAATTGCAAAACCTGAAAAGTTTGCTCATGTGCAATTACAATTCTGCAGACTTACAATATTACTCTTCCTCTGCTAGTTGGAGAAAGACTCAAACTATTTAAGTTTTGGATAGGCAACGGTAGATTTTGCTATCAGTTCAGTTCAGTTTTTACAACCACTAACGATACATTTTCCTGCGCCGGTTTCGGTTGCTATCTTCTGGCTGTTCATTTGATCAGTAGAGCAGAATGAAGACTGACATGTTGAGAGCAGAGTCAAAGCGAAGATAGAAAATTTCTATAGTCAGGAGTTACAAGAATAATGAGTATATGTACGAGCGCCACTGTTTGTGACACTCGGCCATATCACACATTGTCTCTAAGCCCCAGTTACCGTGATCTCGGAATCCTCATCTGGGGAGCCTAAATAGGAAGTGACCAATTGGAGGACTCCTATACAAACACATAATGGGGAAAGTCAGACAGTGGTGGTGGAATGTGAACACACGCGCTACGAGTGGATAATTTGGCGACGTAGCCGCCGCTTCATCACCACCCAGCTCAGCTTGAACAAGAAAGAGGGAATTTTCGAATAACCGTAGTATTTACTTGGAAAAACTCTGAATTTGTATTCAAGTGGCTTTTCCCCGTTTTAACCTGTCAGATTTCAGATTTATTTACTCAAGCATATTATTTGTATCATTTTGAGGTTTAATCATTTGAAGAATTGGGAAATCCTCAAGTAAATTCAAGTTTTCATTCTCTGATCGATATAATCGGATTGACCTGATATGCTACCTACTACATCTGGTTTTAAAACGCTTACGTTTGTTCACATAATATAGGATATTCCCTAGGAATTCAGGTCCGGGCACTATGCTAAACAAGCTAGGGTACAATAATCCCAATAAAAGAAGTTTATCCCTGATTTTCTGATACACTGAGTACTGCCAGGTCACCCAAATCAGAGCAGATAAATTTTCTTGGAGGATTTACAACCGGAGCTTTCGTGTAGCCGAAGCCAGTTCCGTGAAGCTGCGGGACGGTGTATGAAGGCTACAATCCAGTTTATCAGATCATACGCTTTTGGGCTCGAGTCAAACGTTTTAAGTGCCTAATACATTTCAATACCCAATCAAATTAATGACCTCAGCCAGAACCAGTAAGATGTTTTTGTTGTTTGTGATAAGTCTCTTTTGGGTTGGTTCTGGATAAGGGATTTAAGACAACTCCCCTAGATAAATTGAGTGTGATTCACCAAACCTGTTATAACCCCGGATTTTGGCCTTTTGTTTTCTAATTCTGGTGGGAAAACACTTCCACCAAGTAAAGGTTTTGAGTAGGGCCTCCGGAGTAGGAGTTGTTTGGGACACCGGTTGCATGGGATTATTTTGCCAGATGTAAAGAAAAGGTGATCAGCCACAACCCAAGGAACCCGGCTTCAATCATATTCAGATTATGTATTTTTCTTGATAACTATCCCCATTCATATCCCCGTGCTTTTGATTTTGTTACTTTTTTCTGCACTATAGATTTAATCAATCAAGAAGAGAAAATGAGTGCAAATAAACGAAAAGCTTTGGGGGGGGGGGTGAATGAAATCCGTGATCCCGGAATGCGTTTAATTATAATATCAGAAAGACACAGAATTTTGTTCATCTAAGCGCACTTTCTCAATCGAATACACTTTTCCGGGTTATCTGGTTCATCACACCGGACATTTGGTAAACTGTAGAAAATCGGATGGGAAAACCGCTAAATTGCCAAGTCCAGACATTCACTTGACAGAAGGGGCATAAAAGCGTTTAGTTACTGTTGATTGCTTTCTGTGGCATATTGTTTTGCAATTTTCGTCACTTAGGTTCATCACAAATTGTCGTCTCCCCAGGAACCTGGCTGTCTGCAGTCACAGAAAACAAAGAAAAAAAGTTATAACGATCGAACGAATCAGTGATAAGACTGAAAATAATGAAAACCAGGAGGTGAATCTCGGTAGATTAAACCTCTTTTTTATTACACACTTTCGTGCAGTGAGCAACAGACGGGAAAAGCCCCATAGTCACGACGGCCTGCTTTTCGGGAACGGAGACCGGTGACCTAAGCCCCAGGACTTGGAGTGGCCCCAGTTGGATAGGTGTGGCATTGAACCAAAGGACAGTTCATCTACCTACCATCAGAGTTGGGCGGCGGTGGCGTGGCTCGAACCTCGGACCATAGGTTCCAAAGCACGCCTGTGACAGCGACTAAACCACAGAGCCACCACCACTCAGATTAAATCTGGAATAAATCAAGCGGTAAAAATGATCCTTTCATTCTCCGCCACATACAAGTGCGAATATTAATGTTATGATATATTCATATAGAGTATTTTACATAAACTAGTAGCCATTTTATTTTATTCAGATAACAGTAATGGGCACAAAAACTGAGAAAACTGGATGGCGCGGTGTTAAAATTGAAGCTATTTATAAGCTCAGCATATACATCATCACATAATCTTTCTTGATCCAAACATGTTGAAAATATTTACACGGGTTCGTAGGCTATCCTTTTATGCTTTTGGGCTTAGAAAGCTCGACATTCCCCGAAATTTAATTCGTAAAGTTTTGACCGCATGCATGTTTCCACATTGGTTGTACTGTTCCGCCGTATATTTTCCCGGTCTAAAGGAGAAAGAATTTATTCTCTTTTCCAGATCTTATAAACTTATTTCTCGTTGCAGTGGGTTTTCAAATATTGTTTTGGTTTATTTTATTGTGCGTAAGCACTTTGATTCATGCAAATACTATTACTGACTGCAATAATCGTCTGTCACAGTAGGATTTCATCACATCCATTCATTTAGTAAATGTATATTCTTCTTTTTTTAATGTTCAACGTTTTCCTCACCGTAACTTGTCGAAAGTACTGAAAATTCATTCTATCGGTTTACTTGACTTGACCTGGCTTGACTTGCTCATTATTTCTGCTGTAATATGCTCGAGGCTGAGTGTTATACCCCTCCGGACAACCTGCCGGATCGTGATACAGCTGTGCTGTTGGGACTTCTCGTGTGCGCTTAATCAAATACTGTTTGCAGTCGCTTTTGAACAGAATGCTTTGTAGTACCTTATCGGTGACAGGTTTCATTGTAGTCAAGATTCGTTCGGTTGTTCCATTGATCACAGTTACGTTTTGGAGATTTATGAACAATAGCCTTGTCTGCTGTTACAGAGGTCATGAACATAAATGGTGTTTCTGGACACCTCAATTAAGTTACAGTGTTCAGTTCAAGGTTTGAGAAAATGTTTGGCCTCCGTATCTCCCTATTCGGTACCCCATCCTCTGTTGTTATGGCTGTTGCGCTGGTACCGTTCTTGTCGCAAGCCTGTGGTATATATATATATTCCATAAATATATATGTGTTATAAGCTATTATCCACTTACCATTATCAGATCCTATTCCGTGAAAAGTTCGTTCACATGATGGAGGAACCTTTCTCCAATGTTGGGCATATCAAATTCGTAGCCTAAGAAGAGAAAGCTCTTCTTCTAAACTGTACGCGTGGCTTTTTCGTTTCTCAGATCATAGGAAAGAATCTGTTTCATGATAAAACTAAACACACACCGAGTATTTGGTGGGTTAGGATGAGATAATTATGATGTTCATATTTATTTTGTTGATTACTAGTTGAGTCAATCGTCAATGACAAATAAACTACGCCCTTTGCCCGACAAAAGTTGTGAAATGACCAGATCGCAATTTAAAAGCAGCTAAACAACAAACTGTTCATATCAAAAAATATTTTCGATAAATTTTTTTGACACAGAAAAAAGAAAATTGCTATCTTATCGGTAATTGAAGTTCCCTATCCAATTTTCTTCAAATCTATGCAATGACCGATCAATTGCATTTTTATTCGAAATTATACTGGATAGCAATAGGTGCTGTAGGATCTAATTTTACAATCAGTAAAAATGAAACTCGTATACACCTAGACCCTCATCCTGGCCATCTGGACCGATGAGCTACATGTGGTTGGTGTATAATGCGCTAGATGAAAGAGAGAGTTGGATCTTGGAACCCACTGATATTTATATTAGCCCGACAGGGGAAAGCCTAAGGAAATAAGTTTATCTTGCCAAAGAAGCCTCCTTTTAGATGTTATTCACTGATATTAACTAAAATACAACAAAAAAAACATCATGTTGATGCCCGAAATTGAACATAGCAGTGCGGGGTGCCACGAAAAATGACTTTCCCAAGCAACCTACTTATAAGTAGACGCATAATCAAACTGAAAGTATTATGAGGAATAAACTGCAATCTCAAAAAATTCCTGTGCAAAAGTGATCCGACGCATGCATTACCGTGGATTGAATTTATGTACACCGAATAGGTATGCAACCAGTTCTAAATCCCATTACATTGCTCACACCCTAACTTTCTCATTGTCTGGTGACTTTTAATCCACTCTTGGATAATGTGACACTAGTCTTTTCCCTCGTGTTCCCCTTCATATCAGGCAAATCACATTATCACATCCTGTCTGATCTTGCTCGTCAACTTGTCATGCGTTTCCCATTCTCCTGTTCCCGTACCTGCATTTGTATCAGAATTGATCTAATTGCCAGGTGGCTTTGACCACCACTACCTTCAAAACTCAATAGATCAAACTAGTGCCCAAATGGGATTCATCTGCACCGAAGACAGCTATAGGTGCTTGATGCTTGGTATATCTGGCGACCATGTTTGCAGTTGATTATTTCACAAATCTTTAGGGCTTGCCAGAAATTTTCCACCAGAATACTACTAGACCCATCTCACTTACTGTACTCCCACCTTAGTAAATGTATTTCTATATCTAGCCTTCGCTCCAAATGTAAGCATACAGCAGCACGCACCACAACAAACAAGTCTTCCGTAATACCGTACTTGGCACGGTTTCTTACCAACGCTAATCTTGTCACTGGGCCTCTTTAACGAAATATTTTCTAAATTTCTCTTATTTATTTGTTTATGTAGCGTATCGTCACCGTTTTTTACCATGCCATTTCCACCACAGATGAGTGATTATGTAGAAGTTTAATGTTCGTCCCCTATGGGGTGATTTAGAGCCGCTTCTTGACTTGACTTGACTAGGATTGGTTCGGATTGACGCTCAAAAATTGTGGGGCACATAGATTGTCAACTGATGTGTTCCTTCATTCTAAACTTGAGGTATCATTTATCATTGGATCTCCATTCGACACAGTCATCAAATGTTGTCTTACGTGTGGGAAGGATATAGACAGTGGAAGATAATGCTTTTGTCAGTCACTCTTGTTTAGATGTAGGATAAATTCACCACATTGCTTATTTTTGAAAGCATCTCGCGGGATGCACTAATTCATTCCATTGCTGTTCCGATTTCTAACGGAGCCCAATCACACTAAATCCGAACTGACAAACGCTCCGCTATCCATATTTGCAATACGCATTGCTTGTCCACGTTCTCTTGTTGTTGTTGTTGTGCTTGTGGTGGTGGTGGTGGTTATACGAAGACGGTCATGTGGTAGCTGAATGTGCAGCTGCTGGTGCACAAAGCGTTTACTCAAATTCAAAGTTTTATTTATGGGAATTATTTACAAGTTCATGGTCTTCTTGCCCCCATTGAGTATTTACTCAATTGAGGTTAGGCGCACAGTTTTGGGTCACCGCGGTCGCCCGCTGGAGCAAGTGATCAACCTCCATAGATTGCGTTGGTTGGAGCATATGTTACGCATGTCATCAAATAGGTTGCCACGGCGAGTGATGTTTGCCGAGGCAGGTAGTAGGTAGAATAAAGCCCAGGGCGGTCAAGCTCAGACCTGGCATGAGGGTGTGAAAACCCTGATCAGGAGTCTGGATCATATAAGTCC
>UZAN01052543.1:4609-15435 GCA_900618425.1 Echinostoma caproni
ATATACTGCGATCGCTCCATCGGTTTCGATCGTCTCGTCCCTCTCGCCCGTGACCCCAAGCAAGTAAATCCCCTCTGGCCTCTACTGCGATCTGATTGGATCATATTCCGCTCTTAAAATCTGTCACCCCAACACGAGACTGTCTGATTACCGGCTTGTATGTTTTGTAATGCTCCTGTTGTTATGTCCAGTCCATCCGAGTGCTGATGGCACTGCTGCTACACGGTCGAAGTTCATTGGACCTACCTGAGACTCACAACTATGAAAAGGTGTGATTTCTCGCTCGGGTTAGCTGGGCAAGCACCAGGTCCCTTGTTGCGGCCGAACCATTCGACCGATCGGTCGTTTGATTTTCGGGCCGCCACAGGAGGAGGATTGGTTCCGAATCCGACGCAACCTGGAATTACTTACTTAAGGTCACGAGCGAGAAGGACGAGACGATCAAAAACGATGGAGCGATCGCATTATATATATATATATATATAATGTCTAAGTGAGAAAATTCTTTCGTTCGGTTTAGTTCAACACCACTGATTGTTAAGCCATGAATATTAGTTTGCAGAACATCTACTATATGTGCGCTACCCTTCCTCCGATGGCTTCAAAAAGTTTTGTGTATGGCTGTCTACCGTCTACGCATTGGTAGGTTTATGCATATGCTGGAAAGTACTCGAAAATACGACGGGTTGTTTAGGTAGTGACTCGGCACAGGAGCATGAAGAAGTGAACTTCGGTGTTGCCTTCTACTGCTGCTTTGTAAATCTGGGTAAATTGTTAAGGAATGGATGGAATGATTGATAGACGTAGCTCAGAACCGATTGTATTCACGTGAACTGTGGTCTTTCTGGCGGGGAAGGCAAACAGTTATCCGTGTTCTCTCCGTGAATTTCTGAATATCTCGTCCCCACGTCGTATCGTGACTTCAACGTGTTATCCTCCACCTTGATGAATACATGGAAACCGGACGTGGCGAAATTGGCGATAGGAATGTGAGCAAAATTACTAATCCGGACTCGCTCTGACCAGTTTTCCTAGGTACAAAACGGTCACCCTCAGTGTTACTTACCCGCTCGGTTCATAGTGCTTGTGCCAAACTACGCAAACACTGGGTGTCGAAAAGCTCTCATTGACGTGTGTCTTTTACACGCAAATCCAAGGTCTCACAACCGTAAAGCAAAACACATCGTTCAGTTTCACAACACATGTGACTCCTCAGAAACGTGGTGTCAGTGCTGGAGTGTTTTAATCCAGCGTATGGTTTTCGAGAC
Organism: Echinostoma caproni; assembly: GCA_900618425.1. Classification (NCBI taxonomy): domain Eukaryota; kingdom Metazoa; phylum Platyhelminthes; class Trematoda; order Plagiorchiida; family Echinostomatidae; genus Echinostoma; species Echinostoma caproni. The sequence goes on from UZAN01052543.1 coordinate 5,878, forward strand.
TGGGAAGTGCGAGTGATACCTCCTTTATTACTCTATCATCACTCGTTATGTGACTACATGAGGGGGAGAAACTATCCACTGTAACCATCAGAGAGCAGAGCAGGGGTAAACGACTTCCCAGTTTTTTAGCACAGCACCCCGGACGAATGAGTCTGTTAAAGAAACTTTGCGCGTCCTCCATTCCAATAGGAAACAAGTAGTGTTTTCAGCGTACTGTAAGTCGCGCAGTCTTCCCCCGATTGTCCACTCAATGGCTGCATTTCTGAAACCACAGAGTGCGTCCTCCAATATTTGGTCTACGACGGAATTCAACAGGAGTGATAAAATGGGGCACTTCCGTCGAATACCACTGCTTGTGGAGAATGAGCTACTTATTCCCCCTTAGACCCTTACTCTCCATCATCATCATCGTACAGCGAAATACAGTGAAGCGAACTTCACTGACCGCTGCCAAACTCACAATGCATACAAGGTTAGTGGTAAAATTTAAGTTGGACAGGGGTTGGATCTATTTTGAGGAAGGGAGAAGAAGTTGAGCCACTATAGTCAACACAGAGTACCCAATCGAACTCTGCATACATACCGTTTCAAGCATTCTGACCTGATAAGAAACGACAACATGAACGTCACTGGTGCCGGTTCGCTGCCATATCCTTTAATGTCGCCAACCAACCAGTTGTGGAGTCTTTCGGACCCCAACCTGGAAGGTGAGAGACACCTATTCTACCTAATGGCTCTATGCGTTTCTTCATGCCTCGTCTCGACGTCATCTGTTGACCTCCACGTGATTTTCTCCATCCTGGATTAGCTACAGCGAATAAGGCGCGCTGCGGCAGACGATGGCTGGGCATACGCAATACGTGCCCTAGCCAGCGAAGCCTAGTAATCTGAATTCGGTGTGCTAGCAGGTTTATACCTGATACAACTCCCAAACACACGACGGCTTACCTCCACGTTGCTAACCCGTTCGCTCCATCCAACATGGGCTAAACGACGTAAACACCGATAATCGAAAACTTCTAGTCGCAAATCCAGGGTCTTACAACCATGAAGCAAGACCGAACGAACGCAGGCACAATATACTCTCATTCTCCAAAAGTATGCGAGTTTGATGACTTCAAAATGCTCATAAAATTCAGGTTCGTTCCCTAACCAAGAGAGGAATTGGAAAGAACCCCAAGGTCAACCGAGTCAAAAGCTCGTTTCAGGCCAACGCAGATAAACGTGTTTTGTGGACGATTCATAGGGCATAACTTCAGCACTTGGCGAAACTTGAATATATGGCCAATATAGCAAGTGATCGACCTCAATAGATTAATTTGGTTGCGGCATGTGTTACGCATGTCACCAGATAGGTTGCCGCGGCGAGCAATGTTTGCCGAAGCAAGCAGCGAATGGAAAAAGTCAAGGGCAATTAAACCAAGACTTGGCATGAGGGTATGAAAACCCTTTCCAGGAGACTAGGTCACATAGACCCCGGTAGGCTCCCTGTTAGGGGACCCCGAGATGATGTTCACCGATTTTTAGAGACACTGAGTGATACGGCTGGGTGTCGGAAACAGTGGCGCTTGTGCATTCACTCATTATTGTCCTAACACCACTTTATGTGAATTCTCCATCTTCCGCTTGAACTTCCTTTCAACATTCCAGTCTCCATTCTGCTCATTTATCCAAATGGGGCACCAAAAGATAGCAATCAAAACCAGCGCACGAAAGTGGTTGTAAAAACTGAAACTGACCAATATAACGCACGCAATGCTATTAAATCCCAAATTTTCCGGAATATCTTGGTAACCAAACCTCCGAAGTTGATCAAATTGGGTACGATGACAACAGTCTAATAACGTTTAGATAAACCAAATGGATTTTGATTATGGCTCTGTGATTAATCTGTGAAACGTGCCTGGAAAATGATGAAAAGATATAAGCGATCACAAACCATATCGACCTTTATTATTCATCGTTATAATTCGGTTCCAAATTATATGAATTTCGAAATCTTTCCACTTATGAAGGATGACTACCTAATTCAGGGAAATTTTGTGAACTTGTGTATCCGTAATCTAGCCCGTTTATTAGAGCCCAAAGATTTTCAGTTATTTTCTACTCCGGGTTGTGGGTTCGTATGTCCGTGGTCTTGATTTTTCGGCGCAAACATCACATCCTACTGAGATGAGCTCTCTGTGTGGGAGAGGAGATTATCATTTTGAAAAAATCTGTTTTCTGTAATTGTTAATGCGTTTAGTTCATTCGGGAACTGCCGACAGCCTTTCCATCCTCAAAAATAGCACCCTAAACCATGAAGTAACGGCCACCGCCACATTGACGACTGAAAGCTATCTTGCCCATTGTCCTTGGACTTCAATCTCGAACACAACTCCTGGGGCAATATTGCTCCGCTTGGAGGGTCACCTGGCTTTTCCCTAGATACATCTTGGTAATCCAATGGCATTGCCAACAGACATTTTAAATGATGTTTTGACTTGTGTTATCCCGTTATAACTTTGTTTCTCCAGCATGGTATCATATCAACACCTTTTCTTAAATGCATTTGTTGTGAAAGGAATGTGTATTCGATTGTGGTGGGAGGGCCGAAATGCAACGACTATCTTTTTGTGTCACAAGTGAAATTAAACTTTGGATTCGAGCCAGGTTTTTGTGATGAGGGACTGTAAATATTTGCAGCGTGGAATCGAACTACTTTCTTGGTACAACATCACCTTCAGTTATTTCTCCCGACCGCCGCTGACTGATTAGTTTTCATACAAGAATAACCGCTGCATACTAGATGCCGTTTCTTCCTTGGTTCACTGTGTTTGAAAGTCTCTAAATGGCAAAGTCAAATATGTAGACTGGGCGTTTCTCAGTCCTTCTTCAGATTTTGACACCACGCCCCGTTTTATTTTGCTTAGCCAGCCTCAGTCGTTTGGTTGTCCCTTTTCTTTTCTTTAGTGGCTTGGAGATTTATTTTCGCGGCGATACCAATAGTTTAATTTAGGAGGGAGATAGTCACAAACGTCACTCAATAGTTCGTGTGTACTTCAAGTTGCTGTTTAACATTCTATTTGTTTACGGCTTTCATCAGTGATTTACCTGTTACTCCCTCTATACGGCATTTTAATTATGCAGATGACATCACCAGTTCTATTTCCATATTTGATCAATCGAAGCTGGCAGAGTACAACACACCTATTTCGCCTCGTATTATCCTGAAGAATGCCTTGAGTGTGTCTTCACTTTGAACCGTTCCCTATCCTTCTCCGAAAATGTTCAGATCAAAAGAAGCTGATAAACAGCGTTGGCCATGTGAATTACATAGGTATCACTCTTAAAAATAACCTCCAGTGGTCTCTGAATACCCCTAGCATGCTACAAGGTCTCTCCTTTCAAATGAGATTGCATGATTTCTGCCCTCATCAACCGATGGTAGTAACTCTTGTCCGACAATGTGTTCTCCCTATACTCCTCTACAGCTCCCTGTGACTTCCCCTGGTTTGATGAAGCCCGACTTCAACGGCTACCTTGAGCGGCGTAAACTTTGTTTAATGTTGTATAACTAGAAATCGCCTCACAGCTGGAACATGATTGATTCATACAACCTACGTCGCTAACGATGGAGTGCACTTGAATGATGCCATTAGGTCCGGGACTGCTGGCATTTCGCACCTCACTGAGCACATCTACGAGAAATCAGTTTTTTTAAAAATCACACGCAATACCCGTTAGGTTTTTCTATGCGGCAATGATTTGAATCATCTTATCATATTTGATCAATCCGGGTAATTTGGTTTCTGGGACGTTGCACAAAAATCGAGTGGAGTTAGTATCATCAAGTGCATTATACAACGTTCATCTGCCTCCTGTTCTCAGATGCTTGGTTCTTCCAAAGGCTTTAAGCGGCGAAGTATTCGGAAAGCTAACGCCGGTTATTATCGAAGTTAAACTTATCGTGCCATTTGTGAATCGTCACCCGTCGATTAGAGACATTCCTGTCGTCGATCTATCCTTTTAATCTGGTATCGGTCCTTTTTTTGAAAATGGCACACCATACCTAAAGCTTATCGCTCAACCTGCTGATCATAATAATTACACTCCCTCACCACCATACATGGCCTACTCAGCTTGCAGTAATGCTCCGATATAAGCTCACGATTCCAGAATCATCCATTTTCCTGATGATCCGACCGTGAACAGACCTTGTTTTCTCGTTAGTTGTAGTATTTCTTTAAGACGAAAACATCACATGATTGGAAGCCGGATAGTGTAAAAAGGTTCCGATGTGATTCAACCTACCACTACGAAACTTTGCACTAGATTCATGTGTGCAATTATTCGTTCTGAATGGAAGACAGGAAAAAGGAGCTGTATACCGAAAACAACTAGTTATGGGCCTCCTGATGAATTAGATTACTGCAGAAAGTTCGTTTTTTGTCCTAATTGAAGCATTACGAATCTCGCGCTAACGTTCACAAACCCATCTGGTTCTGACAACATGTCTTCTTATCCTACGTACGTCTTTTGCTATTTTTCTGAACTTCTCTCCCTTGGGCCAACGTCTCCACTGATCGGACAAGTTTGCGCAGCCCCGATTTTGCTTGTCCTATAGGTATGAAGCACTCTGGTACTAGGTAGTTAGTGAGCATTCAACTGATTGTTGGTGTCACTAAATAGTTGCATATCTTGCTACTTTATTATTAATGATATTACCATCTAACTGTGGGATTATCTGGTGCGTGTCAGTAGTGTTTAGTTATACTAGTCATAATTTTTTTGTTTTTCGTTTGCAGATTGGGAAACGGAAACGAATGTGCCGTTCCACGAACACATGTTCCTGGACGAGCATGTCGATAAGGCCTTGCGTAAATCACCTCCGGTTGCAGCCTTCCTTGATTTAGTCTGTGTCGGCTTGGCTCAGAATCCGCATTTCACAGTGGAACAGAAGCGCGAACATTTACGATGGTATGCCGAGTACTTCAAGGATAAATTAGATTCAATCGACGCTTCGGTTCGAGAGGAGCTGCGTTTGACGGAGCTCGAACGGAAGGCTCGTGCAATAGGTACCCCAGCTCAAAAGTAGCGTTGTACACATTCGTGGGCCAGGTTTGTGTATAGTACATGTTTCAGCCGTTGCGCACTCTTGTTTTTTTTTGTTCGAAAACTGGGGAAATATGTGTGTGTAGGGGCTTAATCCTCTACTGAAAATAATCTGCCCACTTAGTGTACCATCTCAGTGTGACATTATGTCATATTAACTAACTTGAGCATGTACAAACCGTTTTTCAATCGTAGAGGGAAATACCGCGGGCTAATCATAATAAAAGTAAGTGTCAGTATCAAAGTTTAAAATCCGCTTCATTCCAGCTTGTTAGAATATCTGTTAAGTAAGATATAATTAAGTTTGTCCGTAAACAGTTACGGTAATGCAAAATACGGTAAGGTAATCGAGTGGATGTATAAAACCGACATTTCGAAAGGTCAGAATGTAATAAATGGCTTAGTTTAGAGAAGAAATGTCAACAATGGAAGCAAGATCTGTTATGCGTCTCACAATGACTAAACGAAGAACATGCAATAGAACTGGGGAAACGCGAATTATAATAGCTAAGTGATGCCGGATTCGCTTATTTTTTTAAGCAGTTCATCAATATTACGAAGGAACAATGCCGATTAATTGTAATAACAACTTGGATAATGCTGTGACCCGCACCGTATTATCTCAACTATTCTGGAAAGATAAGAGATGCAATTTGCATAAGATATTTTCAAGGTGTTCCGGATCGTTTTGAAGAGTGATACATAGAACTGTTGTCCAGTGCCAACTCTGGAAAGCGATTGAGAATGAATAGTAGAGAGTATGTGGAAAATGCATTCAGAGCATTTGTTCAGGCTTTGCGAACGCCCAGAATCGCGGATATGTGACGGATTATCTGAGAAGTGAGGGATTCCGGATTGATGGGAGACAATCTGTAATAGATTAGTGTGATCTGCATACCTGAGAAGGTGAGCAGGATAGAAGATAATAGATCATAAATTGAGAATGAATAATGAAAGTACTGTTCTTCTGGAACTCCTCAGTTGCCTACTGACCGTTTGGGTATATTTTGGTTGAATCTCGTGCTTTGAGTCTTGGCATATTCGAGGCAGATGAAGCAAATGGTTAGCAGAATCTAGGGATTGCCATTGGTGAGGACGGAGCAAGGTACACGATCGAATGCGGATGCATATATAGCTGAGGAAGGCAGAAGCAGGGTAGAATCATTGAAAAATATACTGGATCAAAAAGGTCACCATAGTATGAGTGCATCTCTATCGTTCTTAGCCCAACTGACCTATCTAAGCTCAACGAGTTGCGACCAAAGCAGATTGGAGATCGTCTACTACTCATTGCGATTCGACTGAGCAACTCTCCTTTGTGCTCTCAGAAACATGTTACCGCTATCGAATTAAAAAACGACAGTCGAAAAATATAAGATAGCTGCAAACTCTGAAGAATCACTCGTTGCAAGAACTTATCCTACACAGTAACGAAATGTATTGGAATCCACCGTAGCTTTTATTTTGAAGTCCCCTTCTAAATGACCTTGAACAGTGTAGAAGTTTCTTCTAAAGCGATGCAGTACTTCTGTGATATGAGGGATAGATGCCCCCTGATAACCGTGCTCATTGACTGGGGAACAGTTGCTTGCTGTGCGTTTGATCAGCTTGTGCTCTCTCGGTTTTAGAGGGATTTTTCTTCCAGATCTTTACGTACAACGTCTAGTGGTGACCAAGGGATTAGGTCACCAACTTAAGACTTGTGAGTCCCGGGTTCGAACCGCTCCAGCCCGTTTTCCCAGTCAGCCTTTGTATGGCCGCGGCTCTCCTCCTGAATGTTGTCTGTACATTTGTATATTCAATAAATGAAAAGGAAGTAAAAAGACATTTTATTTACATTTTTTTGACCCTCATTTGGGCTGTGGTCCAATGGTTAGGTTACCAAATTGTGGCCCAGGGGTCTCGGGTTCGAACCGCTCCACCGCCGCCCGTCTTCTGTATTTCCCCAGGCAGCCTTTGTATGGCCGTAGCCTCCTTCCTGAAAGTTGACTGTACATTTATATATTCAATAAATAAGAAAGGAAGTAAGATATATTTATTATTTATTGTGAGTTCCATGGTGTGATACCAAATCAAGCGTGATACTGTCCCGCCGTTCGGTTGTTCAAACCGAATTTTCTGTACTATTCACGCGCGCAAAGATGATTTATGCTCTCCACAGTTTATTGCGTATCATTTTGAATATAACTCAACGCCTTGTCCAATTAGCTTCTGTACACTTCACATTCAGTTCTGTGCCGTTTTCCATCACGCCTGCACGTGTCTCCGTCCGTTCAACGCAGCGACGACGATGGATGCGCAAGTCCTACCCTGGTAATTGTTCTGAACACTGCCTGGTTGACCTAGACATATCGAACTCGCTCATCTTGACCTTTTTCAACTGTTTCTCATCTCGCCATTCACCGCATCAAAATGGACTACGGAGTATATCAACAAATGCCCTTCCATTGGTCACAGGTTTTGGGAGTTTGTGGTTGAAAATGCTGTGTAAAAGATGTTAAGATGGGAACATCATGCACCTATCGTAGGAAATATTTTCACTCTCGTGCGTGAAAATGTCGAGCAAGTAGGCGAAACGGATAGCTTCATAACCAGATTGTTTTTGGCTTTGCACGGATTGCTTGAATACTCCCGCTATCAAATGCATTATGAACATCTCGAGTAGGTATGAGAAGTTATTATTAGCTGCTGAGGAAAAGGAAAAAATGGTTATCCAGAAGGATTCGTTGATATCCATAGTAAACATTCTCCAACAGATAACCCATCTTCAACTGTTTGCCGTAAAGCGGTCTACATTAAATTATCTTCCAAAGGCGATCACCTTATGAATGATGTATGTCAAATGTTAATCAGCTCTGAACCCCACATTCCCACTTGTTCAACTTCGACTTATTGACTCTACCCGTATGTCTCACAGTTCACTTGCAGTTGCAGTGACGGATACATAGGCGGAAACAACCGTCAATTATCACGAATGACCGAAAATATTCCTAAGTGGTTGGTGAAGTCGATGACACAACCCACGCTCGATGATGAGACGATCACAAGGAATCCGGGATCATCCATCTCATGCTGATCAGACACGTACTTGGTCCCGCTTCCTCTTTCTAATGCTTATTACGTGACTGCAATGCAAAACTGTCAGCAACTACTGAGGTGTTGATAATCGGATTCTGTCATCCCATTTTATGCGCAATCAGTTAACTTACCCTTTAGTTGACCTCGTGTTTTGATGCGATAGCTGATGGGGACCCAGTGTTTCAAAAGCTAAAATCACTGATGGGATAGCTTCCTTGATTTTCCACTTTCTCCCGGCGAACCGGACCCAGCGGTTGACGAAGCCTCTTGGGTTTTCCCACAATAGCTCTAATCCCGCGCCCCTGATACGCTCTGCTGAACTAAGTACGGCGCCAAAAGCAATGAGGAACACTAGGATGGCCACAGTGCGGCCGACACTTGCCTATTTAGGACGAGGACAACAGCAGCAAACGAGGAAGCCTCAATTTCAGGAACCACATTGAGTCCAGAGTATTTACACCGCACGTCGATAAAACAAAAAGAGACTCAATCACACCGCCCCGACAGTTATCCTCACTAATGTTCCAGGAGCGACAGCAACTTCACTGAGGGAGCTACAAGGAGAGCTTGGTCACTGGACTGCATTATCTACTGGAGTGAGCACAGACGTTCACCCGATGAGCATCGTACGCCTCTTTCACCAATCCTAGGTGTCCGCAGTTAGAAAACGATACCAGCACGCTGCCTTTCAAGCAAAACTCCACTTCCCTCTCCATCTTCGCGGGACCACAGCAACAGAACCAATTCCCAAAAACCCTGACTGCAGAGTTGTCGGCGTAACTAACGACTCGAAATCCAGCCGGTTCCTAAACCGATACCCTCTAACCTGTTTTTACGCGGACACACAAGGCTTCATTCGCAAACTCCCCCGAGGGACAACTGCGCTTGCAAACTGGTCAGTGGGGCCATGCTGCCATTACCGAAGCTTGGTTGACTGCCTATTTCGCAACTCCAAATTGCACCTACGCGGAATGTTCCCGCTGAATGATCGTGCTACACCAGGTGGCTGTTTTTTCACAGTAATCTTCAATTTGAAAATGAATCTCTTCGATGCTACCGCCGACACACTTTGGTGCACAATTACACTTCACAGCGAGCACTTGTTTGATCGGTGTAGTCTACCGTTCTCCTGCATTCTTAGGCTCAGCCAACTAGGCACTGTGGCAGACCATGAAATACTCACTCTCAATGAAGTTTACTTATGTTCTCATAATGGGAGACATTATTTGCCCCAATTTTATAAAAACCCCTATTCGAACGAAACTTAACAAGGTTTATCAACTTACATCATATGTATAATCATGTAAACGATCCTATCAGATTTGAAACACCAGAAAAGTGAAACACGAAATATCGGCACTTCGCATGCAGGACGCGTTTCCGCCA
>UZAN01052545.1:0-11610 GCA_900618425.1 Echinostoma caproni
TAGCCGGAAGCGGTACCGCGGTGCGTGAGTATTCGTTGCACGATCACCACAGAAACCCATTCAAAAAACGGGGCTTACATTCGATGACAGAGCAACCGATTTTATCCGTTGAGTATTCGTAGATGACAGCAGTTGATTTAATTCAGTTTTTGCTGACGTAACTTGCAACACCTCCACCTTGTTCACGGAAACTCGCCGGACTGTCAATCCGATACAATTTATATCCATCCACTTGTACAAGTTCACTAAGGATTTCTTCATGAAGCCCCGATTCCTCGAGCATAAAAATCCCAGGTTTTTGTTCTCCTTTTTCCGTGTGATGTCTACTACCTCTTTCATGAAATATCCCCATAGATCATTGAAAAGACCAACGAAGAGGAGAATTCTTTTCGATTACTCATTCTCAAGCTTTAATAAATAATATATGATCACAAGGTGACAACAAAAGTCATGATTTACAAAATAAACCGGGGTGGGGGGGGTTACAGGGTTGTAATCACTTGTCTAAGCAGATTGCGCAACACGGTCATTCAGTCATCGTGTGATTTTCTGAACAAAGGTCAATTACGTCATGTTGTCGGTCCATGGCATACTCAATACGTGAACGATCCACTTTTGTTTGCACAGTTCGGGGTGGTGGATGCGAATCGCTACCGCCTCTGCTGTGCAAAGCATAATCTGCCACAATTGTTTGGTCAGATTAATCGGGGTTCTGTAAATGACCTTAAATGACCTTTCAACATCTACCGTATGCCCCGTGTTGATAAGATGTTCCACAATTGAACTACGAATGGCTTTTGATTGTCATGACTTTTGTTGCAACCTTGTGATCATATATTAATAAGCTTGAGAATGAGTAATCGAAAATAATTCTTCGCCTCACTGGTCTACTACCTCCTCGACTTTTCCTAACAGAGAACGAACACTGCCTGTTAAAATGAGAGGAATTTGCATTTGGCTGGTGCTGCACTGTCTGAGAGCGACTTGCCAACCTGCTCGATGCTTTTTCCTTCTGCCGTTTTGTGTTTTGATCATCCGCTTGAATTGATTTCTCACATTGTTGGAATATTTCACAAAAGGCGCAGCTCGCGCGATAATACATAACGATTTCACGAACGTGCTCGTGTAGGATAGCATTTGGTGTCCTTGAACGTGATAACAATGCGATTTGATGACAAATAAATCCACAAAAGTGTAAATATGATTTGATTTTATGATCTTATAAGTTTGCCATAAATATACTCTCATGTTGAATCCTAGGAAAGATTAACGTTCTTTTCTTTTGACATGTGCAAATTTTGAAACCCTAATGTGGGTCACTAAAAAATCTTTCATATTTTAACTGATGGCAAAACAAAGATCACTTAATCTTTAGAACGAAAGTTATCGCTGATAAAAACACAGCTTACACAATGGGCATTGCCCTTTCTCTCTCTAAATGAAACGCACAAACATACTGAAGGAATCGTTTCCACGCTAATTTTCAACTTCCTCATCAGCTGTAATGAATACTAAAGCATCCGACGTGAGCCTAATCTCCAGCACCTCAGAGCAGATCTCATAAAAAACAAGCCTATCGCTTGAATGGGTGCCCTCCCACCACACCCGGAAAAAGTGTTTTTGAGGCGAAGCACCGTGAGAGATACAGATAGAAAACGAAAAATGTGACAATGGAATCACAAGCAGTTTATGTGCAGTTTGTGCTCACCGAACCATGGGTATTCACATACATCAATCACTTGAAGCGTAGTATGGATCAGCATATTCGTGTGCAGCACAATTTGTATTGTGGTCATCGGTGTGACGAGCGTGAAGTGACCATGATTATCATCCTCCTGTTCGTCTCCCGGTTTGCTCAATAACTCACTCACTAACTTAGGTCCAAACTTCCTTTGTCTTCTCTTACTACTCTCTATCTTAGCACTCGTGTTCATTATGATCGATCGGAAGCCAGCTATGTATATTCATACCGATGGTTAGTATCGATAGAAAGTATTGTGGTTTGTATGCGGAGGCAGTGTAATGTGTTTGGGTAGTATATTTCAGATTTTATTGATGGTATGTTGGTATGTTGGTTGGGATGATTTTTCCTGTACAATGTTTGTTTTCGTGTGCATTGTGATTGCAGTAGTTATTGTGTGGGTCGTGGTGACCGCGTGATTAAGATGTTGCACTAGAAATCCAATGGGGTTTCCTTGTGGAGGATCGAATCCTGCCAGCGACCCTCCACGTCTCATGTGAACGAAAGCATGCTCTCTCTCATCTCAAAATTCACATTCTGATCGTCTGACATTGCACACTTGAGCACCTGTTCCCAATGTGACTGTGTCTGCCCGTGGCGCATCGCAATTGTCAGTCAGTCACTTGCATCGCACTGACGCGCATGCCCAGAACAGTAATCGTTTTCAATGCGACTGCTTCAACAGTGCACAAACCGAGACCGATGGTGGATTGATCGAGGTTGAGCAGGTCTAGCCAGGCATGATTTGCTGATCGCACAGTTCGCACAAGCGGCATCACATTCAACTGGAGCACACGGAACAATCACTCAACCGCGGACAGATAGAGGAGTAGACTGACACAGACGCTGACACAGACACTGACACTGACACAGAAACAACACACACACAGGGCTTCCATTCCAGTATTTGCTGCACTGACCGATAACTTGCTCACATCATGCAGTCAGTGTTATGGCGTACATCGTAAGCGGTCTGATCCGGACACCAGTGCCGAGCTGAGAAAGAAACAAGTGTTCGTCTTTCTGTCACATGGATGTGGAGCGTGTGGTGGAAGCTTGCACAATCCTTCTGTCCCATGAATCACATCCGGCAGAAGTGGTTATGCACGATTGGTTGATCCGAACGAAGCACAGGAGCCGATAGCGAGCGAGATAGGAGGTAAAGAAACGAATGGCAAACTGTTTGTGTGTAGTTCGCGCAAACCCGGTCATCGGGATTCGCATATAGCAGTCACTGGAAGCATAATACTGATCCGCATGTCCATGTGCAATACAATGCCCATGGATTTGATCCGTGTGTTCTCCACTCCCCTCAGTTCACTCTGTCTTCGTGGTCGTGTGCATGATCACGATGATCAAGATGACCACGATGATCACGATCATGATGATGATGATGATGAATAGAAAGCGAGCTCAATTTATTCATACTGGTGGCTGAGGATTTTGTTCATCTGCGGTGGGAGTGCTATGTGTTTGGGATGGGTCTGTTTGACCGTGGTAGTATGTTGGTTGGGATGATTTTTCCTGCACAATGTTTGTTTTCGTGTGCATTGTGATTGCAGTAGTTATTGTGTAGGTCGTGGTGACCGCGTGATTAAGATGTTACACTAGAAATCCAATGTGGTTTCCTTGTGGAGGATCGAATCCTGCCCGCGACGTTCCACTTTTGTGCGCACATCTCATGTGAAAATATGCGTGCTCTGTAACACTGCAATCATTTTTCCGATTGTCTAATCTCATCACCTGTTGTCCATGTGACTGGATATGCCAATTAGATTTCCTGCGTGTTTTGGTTAGCCTGTCCCATGTACGTGCCCAGATAAACGTGTGCGGGCATCTTACCTTACTTCTGCAGTGCGATTTGCTTTAGCCTAACCTTGGATCGATATACATGAACGAACATCATCAAAGCCATCCATGTAACTGTATTCACTTCACGAAGGAGTTAGTCGTTCATCGTTTAAAGCAGACACAAAGTGGCATGATGAAACCAGCCCGCGAAATGGCTGTTCAAAGTTATACCTCCGCCCCCTCTATCTTCCAAGTAAGAGTACAAATTTAACCTGAAGAAACTAGCTTCAGGACTTCAACTGGGTAAATTGGTTATAGTATATTGTCCCGCCGCTTTCCAAGCGATGACGTTTCGCAGAAGCCAATCAAATGAAATGTACATATCTACGATGCGATGCTCGATACGACCATCGTCCTTGTACGAATTGTCCTAAAAAATACTTCATAGGCATCTAAAAAATAGGTCTGTAATACGAGTTTTACATTTTCTCACAGTTAGCTGGCTGCCGATAAATCTTCAAGATTGTTTGGTTGAGTGGCAAGGTCGTCGAAATAACTACATGGCACTCATGAGTTCGATCTTCCTATTATCTGTTTTTCCCAAGGCAGCTTTGTATGGCCGCAGCCTCTTTCCTGAAAGTTTACTCTACATTTCCAAAGGCAATAAACAAAGAAGAAAGTTAAAAACAAATTGTTTTTATTTATGTTTATTTATTTTATTTAGTAAAACGCGCTCTCAGAATGAGTGACTAGTTGATAGAATCATTTTAGTGCAGATTATGAAGCTAGTTTATTTGTAAGCAGCTCCAGAGAAGTGGGGAAAATTCACTCGCAAGCGGTCATGGACACTATCGATGGCCGTAGGTACTGCAGAACACGAACTGTGAATTGAAAGCGTAACAAATGATAGTGCTTAAGTTATGGACACAGTTCCAATGCAACGACTAACAAACTAAAGGAATGAGTGAACACATAGCGCCGGATGACTTTGATTGTCCCCTTGCGTGGAGTAAAACATTCGGCGACAGAAAAAGAGAAAGAACGTGTGTGTCTGTGCGAGAGTAAGAGACAGACCAACCACAGCCAGACTTAACAAGTATCCTAACGTTCAGCAAATCACCATGGGAAACGCTCTATATGAAATGATAGACACAACCTTAATGCTTGGCCTCCTACGTGACTCATGGGTTTGTTTTGTCCCATAATGAGGACAACGATGGAACAATGGTTACGTAATACTAGCCAACAACCCATCAAGCAGGGAACAATAAATAATGGCCGCTGTACTTTAGTTACGTGCTCCCTTTCTCCCGTAATGAAACCCTATTTGTTCAGAGCAATTGAACTTTCAGGGCAGCAAATCAAAACTAAACATTTTCTACAACTCCATCTCACAGCCATTCACACGGACAGTGCTTTTCGAAATGAGCCTTCGAATTTCTGTTAACATCTGGTAAATTTGATCATTTTCATATTGGCAATCAGGCAATCAAACCTGATCCACGTATACTGGGCTGCTGCATTGAGATGTATAAATAGACGAGTTAGCTAACCCCGGTCATCAACCGCGCACCTTATTCGTATTTGCATCTGTTCGGGGTAGTGCAGTATGCTTGGGTTTTCAGTGTGTAGCAGGATGTCCCCCCTGAACGGATATACACTAGACTGCCGACTATGGGCCGAGTCTCGGTGTGGGCTGGAAACGTTGACGAAAAATAGCAAAGAAAATACACATCATGTGAAAAGGGGGCTGGTAGACGATAATAGAACTTCGGCTAAAAAATAGAAATTACATTTCATCTGAAGCAGCAAACTTTTATATTGAATGATGATGGAAATGGGAAGTCCTTATGATTTTAAATTGCACTAGTAATTACGTAAACTAGCCTTCAACGAGTCTGAAAGAGAACGTATGCTGACTAAAAGAACATAAACGATTGTGATGATTACGACAAGTATGGGATGATGTAGTTCAACATGTACAGAGTGAATAAAACCATGAGAAGAAAAGCTATGATGCTCCAGTGCTTCAGGTCATCACAATAACAACCTGCACCTCCTGAGTTAGAATCCCGCCAACGCGGTATATTTTTTCGTTTTTGTAATTCCCCAGGTAACCTTTGAATGACCACGGCTCCTCCGTGAAAGTTGACAGTAAATTTGTTTACTCAATAAACTAAAAATGAATGTATTGTTTATTAATATTGATTAGTGTCTCGACGTGATTGCGAGTCATCACCAGTACAGTGTTTCTAAGCTTTTCGATTTGTGCTCTGTACATGGACAATCAAATCATTCACTAATGCCATGCACAGGTGGAGTGAATAAAACCTTTTTCGTGTTGAAAATGGTTGTTCCTAGATATTTTGTTACAATACAAGATATAATTCAATGAAATTTCGTTTGTAAGCTTTACATTGTACAATGGTGAGGATCGTGCATATGGGACCGGAGGTAATTCAAACATCTTGAGTGAGGGTACAAACATTTTGTCACGTTGCGTTTCCCGATCCGTTCTTCTTGTGATCCAATAAAATGACCCCAGTGGAAAGAAAGAAAATCCATCAGACACTATCAAAAACAACACAAAATTATCGTGGCGTGCGTAAGTAGCGAACTCACAGGGCTGACCACAGTTAGAAAGACGAATTGCAACAACTGCGCCAGATGGTAACGTCACCAAACTATCACCCCGTGGATGTGTTCGAATCCCACCACCACCGTTTGACGTTCCCCACTAGGTGTTTGGAATGGCATCCCTTTGATTGGTCGCTTATCCCGCCCCTAAAAATTGTATCTTTGTATATTCAACAAAAGGAAGTAAAATAAGAAAACAAAGAAAAACAAGCAATATGAGTCAGAGGAAAAGTAGAAAAGCGACATGCATAGTGTTTATCGAAGGACCGTTCGTCCGAAATAGATTTTACTGAGAACTTCTAAACCAAAGGTTGAGCAATGCATCCCAAAACATTTCGCCAGATCTGTATCTGTGCCTAGCGAATTCTGTACGATCTACGATCAGACACATCAAGATCTTGCATGGGAAGAAGCCAGGTAGGTATGGTAACATACCAAACACGTTAGTCGCCAAGGTGATGACAGATTGATTAGCCATTCCGCTTGTTTTACACAGTTGTGATTGAGGTCTCTGTGTATTCAAGATACTTGTATTATTTCCATTATACGGTATCCTTGAGAGCGTCTCTCATCGTAGCGAAATGTTCCATTTTGATTATATATTATACGCTGAATTGGAATTCAGTTTCCTCGCTCGTTTCACTCAAATGGTGACAGATTTAAAATGACTTTTCTTTGTTTTCTGGGCCCAGGCCAAATTGTGCTCGGTCACGCGTAAACAACGGCAAAAGGTTCCGACCTGGGCGTATTGCTTCTTGACCGGTGGATTTCCTAGTTGAGCAGCCAAATTTCCAACTTTTTATCACCGACCAACCTATGTCATTCAAATATAGCAAACTTCAACCGATTTAAGTGTGCGATGTTTATACAATCTGCTTATTATCCGGAGCGATTTTGCTGGTCTTACGCATACACTGCGGCCTAATAGGTGACGCGTAATGTAACGCCGTGTTATAACATACTGCCCATGTTTTGGTCTGTGGTTTGAAGTCTTCTTTTCCATGCAGTGCTGGAATATGATGGGGTACATCAATTTGTTCTTAAATAAAATAAAGTCAATTATAAGATACATAAATATTCCCCAGAAGTTCCTTGTTTTCTGTTTCTTATGTTTCATTGTTTTTATTTTTGACGTACCTAAACAGCATTTTGTAAAACATACCTAAGTTTTCGAGTAGAATTGTTTTCTTTTTGTAAGATCATATCACGACGTCTCAGAAATGGGATAATTTTACGCTAGACGTCTGGGTTCAATAGGGCTCATTTCAGTACAGTAGCAGAAGCAGACGGGCAGCTCAGGTGAGCATCAGATACCTAATATCCAGCAATGAAAGAATTTCTGAAGAGGTCGAAGCCAATGATTAAAATAAATATCCGCTGAGAGAAGCAACGGGCAAATGGGGGAAAAAGTTACACAAGTCAGATTAACCATGGTAGATGATAGGCGGCTATATTTTTCGTACTCTAACAACCACATTCACTCTGTGGTCATTTCACTTAATGAAACCAGAATGAGTATGTTGTATGAATAACGGAAGCTCATTCGACCAAACTCAGTGATTCAGATGGAGTTGAAAATTTCATTGGCTTGATGTTAGTGATCGCTTCACCATCGATTTGATTGGTTCTGATTCCTTCATTCTTATTGACTGTCAGAAGCAGTCTCGGACCTTCATCTCATTAGTGTCATTTTACAGTGATGAACTCCACACAGATGTAGAACGTGACCAGAAGGAGTAAGGAGAAAACAATACACAATAACGAAAGCTGGACTGAACCGTGCCATGTGGTTCACATAGCTGCGATTTCTCTTGGCTGCCATAGTCAAAAGTGTTGGTCAACAACACGTTACCTCATAGGTAGTAAACTTGAATCCCACCATCAACGTCGTACCTTCTCACTTAACTGTGCTGTTTAGCATCCCTTGAATCGACCGCTTTTCCATTGCTGAAGGTTGATTGTATGTCGATCAGTGATGATCCAACGCATTGTAGCATCCCCAGCTAACGAACGTCTTGATACAGCTCAAGATCAACCAATGAGAATCCGGTGTTTTGGACCAATCAAAATCCATCTGGGTTCAAACAGAAATCGCGAATCCAGAAGAACTACGATTGGTTAATGCTTTTCAGTCAATAATGTCCTTTTGTACACATCACTTGATTAATTCCGATTCTTGATTTGTATCCATTAATATAACCACATGGTTTCTTTCTTGATTGAAAGCAAAAATATAAAAGTGTTCAGGACATGCTAAGTCTGTTGTTGGAATTAGATTTATTGTTTTTCAAAGTAGTTCGTATTAGTTGTGGTCATATAACGACAGAACTTTCACCTGTTCAATGCTAAGGACCTTTACCTAGCTTGGCGTAACTTGAATACGTTTTTTAACAAAGGTATTGTGTGGGTGAACACTGGAGACAATAGCCACTGTTTTAATGCCTCTTCTTCCTCTTCTGAATGGCGAATGAAAAGGGTTTTGAAAGTGGAAGCTCTCGGAGTAGCCACAAATAGAGTAAATTATCCAACCAGCAATTCAACCGTCAACGACATTTTCAAAGGCTTAGATTTGCTCAGCTAACCGACTCTGGTTGTGAAGTCGTAAAAGAAAAAAGACGATTCCAACCGAAAATTATTAATCCATCGCTAGGAAAACTCTAAAATTGAATTTAGGTAAAATTTAAGCTGACTTCATGTTAGGCACAAACACGAGTTGGGCATGACCACAGTATACTAGGTTGGGTCACCCTGAAGGAGGCTAGGCGTAGTCCACCTATCTATCAGCAGTCGAGTATTAAACAAAATCTATCTATTTGTGAGTGAGACAACGATGTGGTTTTTACCCCTAGAGAACGAGTAAATATTGTTTTTAGATGGTGTTTTATGTTTGCACAACACCTTTTGCAGCTCTGGCAGGACGATTAAAAAAGCAAAGTGCACGTTACCTGTTCGGGCAGATAGATTATTTACGCGATAATTGTGACGCTGAATCGGACTCTCCCCTTCCGGCTGTCCACCCCACCTATCTAGCTGGAACAAGGCCATTGTCACTAAACCTGTAGCCTATCAGGGTCAAGTAATTCGTGATGGTCTTTTAGATCACAATACTCAGATATTCTGCAAACTAATTTCGAGATCGATAGCTTATGGGACTGAATGTACAACAGGGGTACTCCGACATCTACTAACCGCTGTAATCCATATCGTTGCCTTTCCAGTCACTTAGGCTTATTCCGTGATCAGATTCCCCCTTTCATTGTTTTTCTTTTATATTTTACTGGATATGTGCGGCACCACAGCCATAAACACTACCTGGATGTCATCGGGAGTAACCAGTTCATATTATGAAACAAAGCTCTTTGTGTCCACAGAGTAGTGAATTGAAATCATCGTCCAGTAATTTCTGGTTTATGAATTACCACCAACAGCGCGCATTGAGTACCCCCACTGAGGACAGATTCACGAAATCTGGGACCTCAGCACTGAGTTCTAAGAATCATGAACAAAATATTCTGTTTGGGACTGATAGCTCTTGCCTAGCAAATGTCTTATCGACAGCTTGCGGTCATCCACGCACACCTGATGCGGCTGACCAAATCTCTTGAGTTTATGGTGTTAATTCCTAAGAAAAGAATGAGAAAAGTAGACGACGAAATTAATTTGAGCTTTAGTAAACGCGTCTGATTGACCGTATAGCGAACACTCTTTCGTGGATGACCTGAACTGCGGTTCAGGTACACACCAAGTCAGTTTTTTCTCACCTAACGCATGCACCACGTCCATCTGTCTACTCAGTCATTTCTAAAATGATGGCAATAAAAATCGGAGTATGGCGGTACAATAGTGATGATTGGGTGGACTGACGTTAACTCTAATGGCTTCATAAATAGTGAAGTTGGTCGATATTTTATCACGCTGTGCTTTATATCAGCAAATTATAAGAAAAGATGATGGCTCATCTGATATCCGGCCCTAGCATTGTGGTGTAATGATAATGAGTGCATAAAGTAGGACTAGAAGTGCATCTTTCACATGGGTTTCGTGATACAAATTGAGTCCAGAGAGAATCAGTCCAAAATTGACAAGCATGGGTAACACGTGACATTTCTTGTTTGGCAGAGACACGTGTTACAAAACTTAGGCAAGTGTAGTTTCTAGAAGAGCATGAATAAAGTTATTTACAATCTTCTAATTCCCTCGGGGTGCCTAACATTTTGAGAGTTACACAGTACTTCAACAGTTCGGTTATTCGCAGTTCGTGTTCAGTCATAATATGGCAATATCTGTGATAGCCCCACTTGCAGATAGCCACAATAGCCGCACACATCGCGAGAGAATA
Organism: Echinostoma caproni; assembly: GCA_900618425.1. NCBI lineage: Eukaryota > Metazoa > Platyhelminthes > Trematoda > Plagiorchiida > Echinostomatidae > Echinostoma > Echinostoma caproni. The sequence continues at coordinate 10,509 of UZAN01052545.1, forward strand.
GGGTTTTAGGTCAAATCAAACTTGTCACTTAGCCCTGAAAATCCTTTGAAATAGTTGTGCCATCCGACCTAAAAGGAATTAGAAGCAGAGCATGCTTACCAAATCTGCGGCAATTTGAACCTGAAAATAGGGGGGTTGGGAATCCTCTGTACGAACCCATTAGGATATTCAGCTTTATTGTTTGGAATCAACTGTTGCTGATTGTCTGATGCAATATTTTGAGAAGTAAAGTATTTTTCGCCAGCCCAACTCGGATTTCGAAGTATACGTTCGTGTACCACAAATCTGCTACTTGCAAAAGATGAGTGGACAAGATTAGCCGACGCAGAGGAGGTAGTAGACGTGGTCTACATAAAACTTTCTCCGAAGCTTTTGACAAGGTTAACCACCGTATATTGCTGCGAAAGCTTTATATGCACGGTATTCGGGGACTGCTACTGGACTGGATTGAGGAATTTCTTCGACAACTTGCCGTATCGATTCGCGTTAAGGATTCTCTGTCAAGACCAATTCAGGCTGTCCGTCGAGTTTCACAAGGATTTGTACTTAGGCCGCATCTTTCCCTAGTATTCATAAAGGACTTATCAGATTTCCTTGGAGAGAAGGCACTGATGTTCACTGACCAAGGCAAAATGTGTATAACGGTACAACAGCCTGAGGATTATGAGACTCTCAACGCAGCTTACCGATAATCTATCACTATTGACATCTAATTCAACGTTAAGAAATACAAAGTTGCATCGTTGCGTCATAGGAGTCGCTTTCCATACCTACTTGGAAATCAGCCATTACCGCGCGCTCCAAATGAAAAGAATACGGGAGTTTTTGTTGATGCTGATCTATGATGCTCCACACATTGCGTTAGAATGTCGTCAAAAGCCATAAAGCGAATTAGATTACTAGAACGTGTTTTTGGATCATTCGAAGCAGACCTATTACCCCGTTTGATGTCAGCACACATTAGACCACAAACAGGTATGCTATACAAGCTTTGAACCCTATTTAGTGATCAAAAGGTACTCAAATCCCCGCTTAGAATAGCAACCAAAATGGCCAAATGGTTACAGTCTAAAACCTACGGTGAAAGGCTGCATATTCTCGG
>UZAN01052546.1:0-15000 GCA_900618425.1 Echinostoma caproni
TCATGTTCATGATTATTTGGTGGGATTTATATGATAATCAGGGCAGTTTACTTGAAGTCGAGACATTGCGGATCAACCGGCGCTAAGTAGCACCGGATTTATGTGCTTCGAACTCGGAGTCAAAACACTTCTATCTGAACTGTCTAGTTGAATGCTCCATTTGAGAAAACCTACGGGTATGGACACAAAAGAACTTCACGGGTTCACGGTTACTCATTCCCGATTAAATTACACAATCCATCAGAACAGCAGATGTCTGTTGCTATCCCATGCCGGGAAGCGGATAGACACCGCAAGTGACATCAAATGAGCACGCATACTGTCCAACTGTTTGTCGTAAACAACTCCGGGAAAAAGTGCATGATAATAAGTACATGGACACTGACTTAAAGAAAAGCAGCTGAACGCGTTCACCACTTGATGCGTGCATGTGTGTGTAGGCAAGAAAACACTGCTTAATTCAGCAAAATTGATTATCGATCCGAAGTCGTTAGTGATGACAGAAAATTCTGTCATCAGCGAAGCTGCAACCCACGGGGATTATTTGATTATTCCAAGCGAATCATAAAAAATCGTTTTATTTTATTTTATAACGAAGCTCAAGTAAGCATGTTTGGACACAGTGACAATAACAATAATAAAGTGTTTACTGACTATGATACCGGGATAAAAAATGGAAATGATGCATAAAAGAGAATAGGATTTTGGGAGTTTCGGACGCAGATCAGTGGTTTCCACATTGTTACACGACCAGAGTCCCGCACGCGAGCATTTCTGCAAAACAAAAAGCATCCGAAAACTGCATGTTATGTGCTTGCAAAATGGAGCTTCAAATGAACTTATAATTTTTGGAAAATTTCCATTTTGAAATAACCGGCCTGAATTGATTTGAGGTATGCATATTTGCTCATGCTTGCTAGGTTAGACGGATCGTCCCAGAGATAAATGTGTCTCAGAGGTAAATTGTTATCCTGTGGTTTAACATTATTTATTAGCTTCAAAGCGGAAAAATTAACTGAAGTTACACATTGTTAGCGAGTACTGATGCATTTTCTTGTTTGGTTACCAGCTTTACTCTAGGGATTTTCCTCAAATCACAAGGAACATGTTTGAATAGGTCACTATACATGGTAGAAAAACTGAACGAGACATTATTTTGATCATAATAGAAATTTGAACATGGTTGCATGTGGTTTGTTAATACCACCTTCGGAATTGGTCAGCAATGGACGTTTGTCTTTCGGTTGTTTGTTTTGTTTAACTGGGAATGAAAAAATTGGAACCCGTGATCTTCTTTTTCCCCTCCTTTTGTAAATTAATTATTAGAACTTGTTGTCGAATGAGCCTCCGAATAAGTCGCAAGCACTGTGCATTGCAACTTGCTGTGATAGAAATCTTTGTGATAACCGACGAAGAGCAACCGTTTCGTCCTGTTCGCGACTCGTCAGCCGCGCATCCCTGTCAGGACTCGAACCGCGAACCTTCAGGTCAGGCGCTGACAAACTTACCCCAAGGAATGAAACCCACACTCAAGTTCATCAAAAATGCCTGGTTGCCTGTGGAAAACTGAATGAGTTAATCCATGTATTCACCGTCTAAAATGTACAGTATTGTCTTTCCTCTGCTTTCAAACGGCTTGCACAACTAATCTTTCAAAAAATATCACACCAGGGAACTCACCTGGAAAACAGACTCCTTTAAGTTGACGGTCAATAGCCATTAAAATGCACGACCAAATATTCCATATTCGTCTATGTCATTGTTTTACTAGCTTGGGGTGATGACTGGACAAATGATAACTAAATTCAGAAGCATTGGAACATATAAAATTATCCATAGAAAGCCTGGTTCCTATCTATCGTATTCTCAATGATTTGATACGAATTCGAACTGAATATACTCTCGAAATGACCGGAATGGTTCGGATTAGTTTCTGTGGCCGGGAAAACGGAATCGTGTCGTCAAAATTATTTGAAGTAGTGAGCTGAAAAACGAACCGAATTGAGCGTGTTGGCAACTGTATTGATGCTCATTGCCGTCAAATTATTTATTTTTAATTCAGAGTTTAATCTGGAAACAGGTTAAAATAAATTTTTCTTACTTATGGTATCCTGCAGTGTACAGTACTGACGCAGAAATATCTGTCCATATAACATCTATTGATTTATACTACTTTAAATATCTCAGTAGGCAGTTTCTTAATCACCGTTTTCATATGACTGAAAGCCGCAGTTGTCGACACTCAAACCTTCAAACCTTCTAACGTTTGCTTTCTCAGCGAGAAAAAGTCCTTTGTACGCATATGCGGGTTGGTGGTACCGTATCCGAAATGTTGTTGGTTTGCTTATTTCAATTAGAAGGTATGAATAGAGAAGCGATTGAACTCTGCCGTCAAGCGTGTCTACTACGCAGTTGACCCGGTCATTGTCTTCACTACCACCCGGATACCGTCGACATCGGTGAAAGAACCATTGCCCCCCTCCGCCAAATCAAACTGTATTTACCAATTCAAGTGCGGATGCTCAGCCATCTACATAGGCAGGACAGAGAGGCAGTTACGTCACCGAGTGGCCGAACATATCCCTGTGTGGCTTAGGAAAGCGATGGACGACAAGTTCAAAACTGTTACGTCATCGAATGAGCAGAAAAGACTAAGATCTTCGATAACACAGCATTTGTTCGAACAAAAACATTGTGTCATCCCACCCCACGCATTTCAGGTCATCTACAACACAACAAACACAAAGTTACTGAAATTTGCCGAGGCTCTAGCCATTCGTATCCTCAAACCCGATCTATGCAAACAACGTGAATGGTTAGTCACTTTAGCTTTGCCTTGGTGATTACCCCCACCCTCTCCCGTTCTTTGTGTTACTGTGTCGTGTGTTGTGCGTTGTGATTAGCAATCATGTCTTCATTTCACGGTAGTTATCTCACTGACTATATAAAATGACTTTGACTGCAGTATGCACGTGTACAGATGCAGCGAAATGACCATGGATACATTGTGCAAACCCATGTTTCTGACTTCTCTATTCAAATTTGTGACGGGAAAACATTGCTTCCAATTAGAAGGTACACAAATTACTGTGCTATAACGGACTAGTTATAAATCTGCTTAATTGATTTACAAGACAAAATACCACTGATCGAAAAGACACTCGGCTTATTGATCAGTATGCACGAATCCAATGACAGTGAGCTACTGTCAGTTACACTGCTCCTCGTGGTGTGTTTTGAAATCGGGTTACAGGTGGCTAAAGGAATGGGATTGCTTTCGATAAAAGCTCAACAGTTTTCCCGTGTTAGCTGAAATGAATTTCTGTTGTGCCACCGTTTTATTTTCTCAACTGGTAAATTAATACCCTTTACCGGGATAATGAAATCAGACTGTCATACACAACGCCTCGTAATTAAGCAGGGAGGCTGATGTGCACTCAAATAAATGAATAATTCCAGATGGTACGATACAATTTATTGTAGTGGTGAAAGAACTGAACTGTCAGTTATTTATTTGAATCGCCCTAATTCGATGGGATTTAGAAATTATGCTTGAAATCAATCACGCATCTGATGAGAGCGATCGATGAATATCAGACCAGTCATCGCAAAGAATTGAATAAAAACCAATCCATCGCTGACTTACAAGAACCACGTCAAAATCAGAAGGATAGGTTCCAAAAAACTGGATCAGATGGAAACTAGGAATGGGCCACGGAAAATCAACGATTATTTGAGAAGCTCTAGGAAATTCGAACCGTGCACAAAACCTCGCAAAATGAGGAGAAAATCAGTAATGAATGCTGAGTGAATTTCGATGTGAGTGGGGATAATATGGTTGGACTTCTGGGGGAGTTTTCAGCACTCAATGTTTATTTATATTTCCATCGAGATTCTCGAAAAAAACGTTGTTTCTTTGCGGTCACAACCTATCCGACAGTACACATTTTGTTCCAGGGTATACTATACGTGTTGAGAGTAACGGAAAATCGGTTAGGACAAAGTGGACAATTAAATTGGATAAGTTATTGGAAGGGAAACGAAAGAAACCAATGAACTCAATCAACACCGTACGCAACCACCTAATCCCGTATAATGGTTCGAACATAGCGTCCGTCTGATATACAGGATGCGCGTGGAGTANGGAGTAGCCGCTCGATTTCTGGTCATATAACAATAGAGATACGCGTAGTGGCACAACCAATGGCTGCAAGTCTATCGTTAGTTGCTATTCAACGGTTCCGTGCTGTGTGGCACCCTTCGGGTCAATTTGTAAGTTCTCTGACTTACAGTCAGTTAATGTGCTTCAACAATGAATCTAACAGCGCTTCTTTCTTTTTATCTGTAAATACCCACCACTCATTGACTTTTTCCTCATGCTTGTACTTACATTCATTTTTTATTGTCTGAGTCAGCCGAAAAGTAAAATGAACACACGACCCGATCTGCACCTTATGCACTGTTAGAATCAGTGAGACAATATGGTGCCGGTGTCACAACAACCGGTGGAAATGTAGTATATTACTGTTGTCACTCCAGATGATCTATATCAATGAACCCCGATAGTAGACATGCTAAGAAAACTCGATGAATGTAATCAATTTCATAAAAGGAATTAACCGTGTATAGAGCAATTGAAGTGTGGACCGCAAACCTAGGAAGCGCTGCACAGCCGCCTCGACCTAGTTGGGTCTCATCAGCAGTGCGAATCCATCGACCCAACTGGGGGCCGAATCCGGAACCCCACAGGCAGACCGAAAGCACGCCACCCACAAGGCCACCAACCAGCTGGTCAGGTAGTTTTTACATTTTCCATTTAGGCAATATTGTACATCCCATCTTTGTGAGCTTGTTGCGTGCATCGCGCCTCGATCATCTCAACACTAGTTGGACAAAGGCGGTTAGAATTCCACTCTGCGCAAAGTCGTAGCTGTAAGCTCGTCAGATTTTGATCTGTTCAGATAAGTACACTATCTGTTCTGGGTTATAATCAACTAGAACGATACCGTTGGCGTTGCAAAATTCAATCTTGGAAAGCGGAAGATACGATTTAATCTAATCATCTCTCAACTCTGTCTAAACGCGGCTAAAACCGAGTGAATTGGTTTTGAACTGTATAACAAGCGACGGTAATCCGGAATAATGGATATATCGATTTAGAGCGTTATTTTCATATATAAAATAACCACTGTTGAATCTCCACAAGGATTTACCGGGACTCGAGGCCATTCGGCCGTTATGTGACGATCACCTATTGTAAAGCCATAGAATGCAATTCGGCACTGGCTTCCGGTAACGTTTCTCGTCCAGAGAGGAACTCCACAGGTAATGAAATAGAACACAGCTGGAAGCATATAGAAATTTACGCAAAAATCATGGCTATTTACAGGGAAAAGCAAAGACAGGAAATGCATATATTAAATGATTGGTTGACTGGATTGCTGTCGACCATCTTGATTGGTTGGTGGTTCCGGTCAATCACTTGAGTTCGCCCATCGTTGTTCTGATTGGTTGTCACTGAATAAAGTAGTTTTCCGGGAGCATGATGACTTCCTAACGAGGCGCTTACGTTCGATCAAGGTCATTCGCTGATCGGCTTCATTGCGTCACTACCGGAGGGTACTTGTCTCATCTTCACCATCGCTTTATTCCTTCGCATGGTCACGTTCCCTTCTCCTCTTTGATCAGTTGCTTTCTACCCAAGTCTGTATACCTTGCATTCAGCTGCGTGACGCTGAACTATCGATTGTGAGCACACACATGACTGTCCTTACTCAAGTCTAATTGGTTGCGCCTCTGCACATCTATCGACCTCCGGTCGATTGCATTTGATCGCAATCTGGCTTCTTGTATGCGCCCGCGCCTGTTCACTACCGCTGGCCGCTTTTTGTCGGGCTGTCTGCCAACCTGCTGCATTATCTGTATGTTTTTCTTCAATCACTTAAGACCAAATATTTCAGGTTTGTTGCACAGCTTCCCTATACGAAACCACTTGTGTTTACTTTATTCCCTTTCCCTTTAATCAGACTTACTGCCCCCTACCTATTTAATTCCCAGTCCATGAATGCCGGACATGTTGATTATCAATGTATGATACTTTTCTAGTTTGTATTAATTTGTATCCGTTTAGAGTCAACTATGAACCAGTATTTGATGGGATTCTTTCCGTCTGTTGTTCAAATAAAATATCTCTTCCGAAGCACTACCTAATCGAATTGTTCTCTGTCCGCTGCTCAAACTGCTACCCACTGCTGTTGGACCCGCTGCTCAAATGATGAACATATATGAAACTTCGCACAATCTACTTACTCCGTCGAGTTGAGTGGAACTGCGTTTATAACGGGGATTAATTCTGATGCCCGTAGAATCCCCGTATACTCTAAAGTTACATTTTATGATTTCTTATATTTAGGAATCTGGCTCCTAGCACGAAGGTTCATGGTTCTAGTCTCGGCAAGGATAGGGTAGGATCCCAACGAAAACGAACCAGTTTTTCGGTGCTGAGTCATCCACTACAAACCTGCATCAATACTTCGAACATGGAAGTAAATAAATTCACTTTGGTGATGACGTTCATTCGGGGAAGATAATCGAATTTCAGATCGATATGTTACGTCTATCAACGCCCCACTTGTTCAGTGTTTTTTTCTTAACCTCGCATTTAAACAGAATTGTTTCTGAGATAGATACTTATCATTCATTCAAACTTAATAACATTCTTTTATAACTTAAATTACGGTAGGTAGATCCTAATTATTGTTCGATAATTTCCCTGCTTGATTTTGTGACTGCAGATAAAACAGGTTCGAATCTCAATGGGGTCTGTAAATATACGCTGTTGCTGAGGAAATTAGCTTGTCTTAGCCATTACAAAATGAGATTAACCGATTAAAGGAATTTAGAAAGGCCTTCCAAGAGGGTCGAAACGTTGTCACCAACGCCTTGTGCTTTCGTTTCTCGTTCGTCGTGGCTAAGACAAGCCAATTTCCTCAATAATCATGAGCACGACGCCCAAGTTTTTCCGTGAAATCCGTTCCATCCATGGATCTCATGTGATCTCGTGTGTTGCTGATTCTTGACACGGTGGCCATTACATACCATTATTCCATTATTGTTATTATTTTTATTTTTATTATACCATTCCTGTATGTTTATTCGTTTAGATAAAAACGGAAGCCTTCAGCAAGACGGATGATGAAACTGAGACATTGCCCATACTTTAAATTACTTTCGACACCGGAAACTTCGCTATTTATAACGTTAAAGTTTCACTGGGCGCTCCTGTGCACCCGATTCACTGCAGCGTAACTGGTTAGGTTTCATATCATCCGAAGCCATCTTTCGAGTATAAAACAAACATGCCGAAATTCCGTTCAACACAATATGATTAGATACAACGGAAGCGGAAATGGTGTTTTTCGTCATACAGTATTTGGCTACTCATCAGTAGTGTGTCTTTAAACATTTGTGAGTTTATTGTCAAGACCACCGGCTGCAACAGACAAACAAACGTGCTTTATCTGTGAAATCGCTAGCTCGTATAGAACATATTACATAAAACCTCGGAATTTTAAGTTCGTTATTTTCTACTTGTCCTTTTTAATGCATTTTGACGGCGTAAACAAATTCATGAATTTGTCTTTCTATTCACTGATCCACTAAAGCGTAACAAATAATAACAAATAGTAAATGCATGTTATGAACATGTTCACTTCCTTTTTACTTATTGAACATACAAATTTATAGTCAGCTTTCCGGAAGGGGAGCCGCAGTCATTTGTAGACTACTGAGGAAATACATAATGGTGGATGGCAAATGCGTTCGAACTCAGGACCCGCATGTGGCTTTTTAACAGGCAGTTCCATGAGGCAGCTCCATTGACCAAGTTTAACGTAAACTACGTGAGGTAAAAAGATATAATATCGACGCACTGCCTGACTTGAATTTCTTTAAAAACCAATTGTTGATAAATATATAGTTCATACTGGGTGAAACCTTATCTTTTTTGCTTGAATGCAACTCACTGAGTTTCCTGAACGATGAAAAAATGCACAAAAAGTAAACTGATGCTCCCGGGGTTTTAAAACATATATCTCAGATTCGTCGAAACACAGAAAAAATGTTCAGTAAAATCAGTGTGAGGGGATCACTCAAGCATATTCCAATGTCTTACAATAAAAGGGTCATTTCATTTGAAAACTGTGAGTTTCTTTCGTTGAGATAAAACCGGAATATTCTAACTTATTAGAAGAAGTATTTCACAGTAAAATCTTTTGTCAAATGAGTTTTCCCCGGGAACAATCCCAAAAGTGCTCAACTTTTTGTACCAAGTTATGCATAAACTTATAGTTAATTCTCTCATTATATTTTTTAATCATTTTTAACTTCCTTTTATTGAGTATACGAAGATAACATTTTCCGGAATGGGGAAGTGGCCTATCAAAGGGCTGCCATACAACGCACAATTGGGGAAAGACAGATGGTGGTGGTGGGATCCGAACACTCGTCCTCCGCGGTGATTAATGGTGACGTTACCACGCAAAGTGTGTGGATATTATCCAGTATGGTTATCTGCTTTCCTTTCACTACTGTATGTTTTGGAATTCAGCCTTCTGTAGTGGTTGGGTATGAACCAAAATGGCTCTTTTAACTTTACTGATCAGTGGTATTCAATGATAAATATTACATAGCTGCTTGGTATGCGCAGGGGAACAATAAATGTGGACTACATTCGTGTCACCGAGATCGGTTGCGCAAGCGTCTGTCATCTAGACAACAGGGCAAAAACCTTATGAATAACTGATCCAAGAAAAAATGAAATCAATACAAATCGATTGCTTTTCGAAAACGCAAATCGGTTGATCTACATACCCTCTCTCTCTCATTCTCTGTTTCGTTCAATTGGCAAATCATATAACCCGGCAAACTGGGTTTTATTTTTAAACGTGATTCGATCACGATTGGATGAAAAACAACCAAAACTATAACAGCAACGAGTAAGCGAGGGAGGTTGACTGATGTGTGACTGTCTTCAGTTTCAGTGCATTATATTTTACACTTGCACTTTAATGGCCTGGTTATTATTTGGCTACCGTCTTCCAGAGATCAGACGCAAACCACAGGGGCTGAACGGTAGCTAGATAAATGGAAAAAAGTGAGAAAATACACGATGGATACACACATATATATATATACAATAGGCCAACAATAATGCAGTGGCAATAAATGACATATTATCGAAAGAAATGAAGAAGATAAAGAAAGAAAAAAGACACGAAAATGGGTGGCGAGAAGGACTCACTGCTTCAGTGTACATAAACCGTTGTCCATAAACGAGAGCAAAGGAAACAAGAAGTGACACTGTGGAACAAGTAGCGCAAATCGGTGCGTGCAGCTCGGTTGTACTCACATCATTTCGGTCACCGAGCACTTTTTATTACATACATTTGGGTGACGAACAGTGGACCGCTTGGACCCCATAGGTGCGAATTTGCATGCTAACCTGTCATCGAACGGTACATGGGAATATTGCTGAGGTTAACGTTCTATTTAGACATCTGGATTTGATAGCGGAATAACTTGGACCTTATTTGTAAAACATCAACGTCCTGGCAAAATCAATTAGATTTAGCCCATGAGCGAAGGCTCTCATTACTTTAGATTCAGTCACCGATCGACTGTTTTTAATTTTATTCGTCATCATAAAAGTCCAAGCAATTCAACTCAACTCAAACCTGAGGAGGAGAACGATCTTCCTATTCTATAAAAGTCGCGTGATTCGGTGGTGGCCACAATGCTACTCAAACACTTACAGTACTCGTTTGCATTCCTCTGTGATCACGCAAATCCTTCATAAGCGAATGAAAACCGTCAAAGCTGTTGTAAAGCGCGTGTGCAAGTGGTGATAAATCAATAAATCAAAGACAAAAATTAATAAATTTCAAACACGTTCTCGGTTTCCCATTTGCAAATCGATCGCCGGACACAATATACTGGCCTGTGTTTTTAATAACCCTTTCATAAATCCTGGCGCAGATTCGTCGACGGCACTGAATAAAACAAAAGCTAATGTCTTCACCTATACCATCATTTTTATCAACAGTATGAGGATTAGAAATGAAACTGGCCAATCCCTTTCATGGTCTGCCGGTGGAATCACGTAGACCAACGAAATGCCCTTATGCCGCGATTTCAATGGGTCAGAAAAGGTCGTAGCTTGAACTATCATCCAATGGTTATATGCACATTGTCAACAAACTTCTTTGTGCTTGGGGAGCTACCAATTACACTCAATATAATTTAGGCGTCCCTTTCCTAAAAAAGTACCGACTCCAGAAAGTCTGCGGATAAGTTTAAGAGAGAAATAATCTGATTTGAGGTATTCATTGTCATAAACTTGAATCAGGAAGAGGGACATAGTGAGCTCAAACTCCGATTTGGTCATTTACTTAAAGTAAGCGCACAATTCAAAAGAGCTTCTCTAATTCATCGTTCCTGATAGCAAATCGTCAAGTAAAAACGAATGAAGGAACATGACAAAGTTGACCTGAAACAAGCATATTGCTCTGTATTATATACTTCTGGCTTATGTGGACCAACTAAANAACTAAAAACAATTAGGTAGATACTTATATATTTTTTCTAAGGCAATACAGGATTTCTACTGCAGTGATAGGAAACGAGGATGCCATAAATGGTTGTTTTTGACTCTTCCCTAAGTCTGATTTTCTCTGAAGTTTAGCGTTTGATAACTAATGGCTTCAAACCGAAAGAAGACCGAACCATTGCAATAGAATCCACAAAACTGATGAATAAATAAATTTTCCCAAAATAAAATCACACTTCTGATTCCATTTATTTTCATTTACTTGGTTTTTTTTATTCAACCCGCAACGTTACCTGACTTCCCCAAAAACATAAGACTCCGTAAGTTTCTGATAGTGATCACACTAATGACTTTCGCTCGTATTCCGTTTAATCTCAAGACTGATTTCACGCAGTTCTGTGCTGCACAACTGCGATCCAGAGTGCGTCTCACTGACATGAGTGAAACAAACAATCTCATGTCAATCGATATTCTCTTTGCCGGCTTTCTCTCCCCTGTTCCTGGACTAGTCGATCAAGGCTTCTTCTGCTCCATGGACTTTGCGACCGCTAGGTTTTTGACAACCGGCAGTCCATTGACCAATCCAGAGGTATCATCTGCGTGACGCATACGCTCTATCAGACAAGGTTAAAACAGATGTGTTGCAGTTCTCTGCATGACGAATTCTTTGCTCTAAAAGAATTCACTGCACCTAACACCTGTGATCCAATTTTAGACAGAACTATAACTATCTATACAAAAACAATGTGCTCAGTGTCACCATTTCTCCTGACCTAATTGGGTTTATCGCGTTTCTGTCCAACGGAGTAATGTGTACCGGCTTTTGGATCAACGACCGTACCAAACACTCACGGTTGCAGGACCCAGTTGCCGAAAGGATGGCGGAAACGTTCATTATGGGAACGAGAAATTACATGGAAACACTTGTCAGCTCACCTTTGTGATTAGACACAAATTTGTAGAGAGGGGCGGGAATTGGCTTTCAGTCGAATGTCAGAAAAATAGGACTGTAAACTACTTTCAGGGATTGCGTTTGTGGCATCTTCGTCACCTGACTCCCCTAACCGTGAATAATGAGTATTTCCCCATTGTTTTTTTTCCTACGGATTTCGATTCTCATGATAACGGGTCGTTAATCTGATCAGACCTAAGGTTTTACAGCCATCTTACATAGTCACAATCGAAAATTGTCCTTTTAGATCACAAAACCAGTCCCGAGTGTGGATGTGGGTGCGTGTAGCATCAACTGGCCCATAGTGTCCGTCTCTCTCGGGCTTAGTTACGATGCAATCCGTCCCTCAACCACTAAACACGAGTGCGCTCATTTCCACTTGTACCTTTATTCCTCAATGTTTTACCTAATACCATCACGACGAGACTACACCTTGATGTGGTGTGATGGCTTGTGCACCTCTCTGACCCAACGAGCTACACAAGATAGCTTTTGTCAAGCCGAATATCTAATCATACCTGGAAGGTCGAATGGTAGAGGTTGGACGAAGTCCAGTCTCCTGATCCTCTAGGTTGGGGGTTCGACTAGAATTTGCGTTTCAGTCGGTAAAATATGGTGGAGGAGTAATAATTGATCCAAGTAAATTGGCCTCCACTTCGCTTTACCCGCTGCCTCGCGGCTAGGTCGCTGTCAGAACTAAAGGCTTTGGTTGAGAACCCTAATCGCTGTACGATGATGATGATGACCTAAAACACTGAGGGAATTAAATGAAATACCTGCATCCCGTCAATCACATCAATTGAATTTAGTGTCTGAAGCACGGAACAGCCATGCGGAATCACCGCTTAGTTCAGTGAAATGGAAGCCCGCCTTCTTGGCCGAATGGCACCACTCATATTGACTGAATTGTCTGAATAGAGGCGATACAAATTGGAAGATTCGACCAATTATATACAAGCAGACCAAGTTGACCAAACTCACGCCCCATTTATCCACTGCGTAAAAATCCTCGAATATCGATTAAACAAGCTACCGAATAAACTGTAGGACAGCAAACTGTCACCCTGTTTTCTCATCGACAATATCATCTTTTTTGCTCCCACCTACAGCTGGTTCTCCTGCTGACTCGCTATGAAGTCGAACTGGATCATAGCTCTGGAAAATTGGCCACTAAAGGTATTGCTCAAACTCCTGCAACATGACTTCCCTCATTTTGGAAATGCATTTTAGTTTTCATTATCATATGTATACCTCGATAGCTATGAATGAATAGTATTTATTCCAAACCTTACATCCCACCCTAAATGTCCTCAGTTCACTTGTATCACCGTTTGATTTTGCGTGACCTTCAGTTTCGCGATAAATTGGTAGTAGTTCGAAAATTACAGCTCAGAAGTAAAAACTATTTTATGCGAACCAGCATGGAGGTTCATTTTCTTCAATAAATGATTGCTGTTTCATGAGGGTGTTGATTCTGATAAATGATACATGTATTCTAAATACCCTATCTTTTTTTCGTCTGGTAATAAGTCAATTAATGAAAATTTTCTTTAGTTTACATAGATGGATAAATTGTGGCTACAAACTACTCACGTAAAATTCCTCATCTTTAAGTGCAAGTAGAACGTTGACAAAATCTATCTATCTTTATCTTGCCTACAAGTCATTTTAAAAAATAAATTCGAACTGTTTTTTACTGAGGCTTCGTTATCTTACAACTGATGCTCCAGTGACCGTCGCGGAAATCGAGAAATCGTACATTTTAATGACATTGGACTAATAGAAGCAACAACAAACATGGACATTATCACATATATGTTGTTTCTGGCAATAGGGCAATGTCGTATTCAATCCGGCGAATGAGACTGAAAGCACTAAGCCTTGGGAGCAACAAATCTAATGAAATTCTGGGTGTTTGTTGCACGAGTTTGATCAATCGCTGCATGTGTTGCACGCTCCCTCTAGGCTGAAACACACCAAACGCTGGCCGCATCTTGAATGAACCACTTCGGCGAACACCAAGGTGCACTAGACTCGCGCAAATACATATGCAGTTCCCAGACGAACGATGTTTCCCGGCCCACTTTCAACTTACCTCTGTAATCAATCGGAATAATCGATGAGCTAACAACAACAAAAACAGATTGAAAAGCTAGAAAGTACTGGACAGTTGTTTCGACCAGGGTGGGACTCATAAGTAGTGCATAAATCTATTCTGGGGATCGAACCCAGGACCGCACAGGTAGAACGCAAGCTGGACGGACCTTTTCATTTTCCTTATACACGATATAGCACAACCGAACTTCGCAAGCTTATTGGGAGCGTCACACCCCCGCTCATTTTGGCATTAGCTGGTGTCACGGTTATGATACGGTTGGAGTTGTTTCAAACCTCAGTTTAGTCCATGGATTCGTGCACTGCTCATGAGACCCAACCAGGTAAAACAGTAGATTTTCAGTTCATGGTTCATTTGCTCTGCTGCACGATGAAATTCACTGTATAATCGAACAAAATCCTCCCTCATCATCAACATGTAATAGGATGGATGTTGTAAGCCTTACAAGGACAATGCTTCACACCTTCCGAATAGTAGCAATTGCACTGACCCGCCTATGAGAATGGCTGAGTTTCAGTTTCAGTGTCGTAAACAGTGGCGTTCGTGCATCTTGTCAATTTCTTTGCAACATTAGTTCGTTGGAATTCTAAATTTTTTCTTCGATCCTACTTTCATCCTTTTCTGTCTTTTTCCTAATGTTCATCCAAATGGGCAACCAAAAGACAGCAACCAAAACCGGCGCACGATAGTGGATGGTTAGTGGTTGTACAAACTGAAACTGAAACTCAGCCATTCGCACAGGCGGGTCAGTGCGAAAGTATTACAATTGCTACTATTCGGAAGGTATTTTGCTATGCAGGCAGCAGGATAGAAACATATTGAACAACTTTTAAAAAATAAATATGCATTTTTCCATAATATTTGTTCTTTCTTTCTTTCGAAATTCTATCTCCTCCGTAGTTAGCAACATCGTTCAACGCGAAAAAGCCAGTTAGTAAGACCCCAAGGAGAGTTTTGCGTTGGCCTATATTAGTGGATATTGTAGTCCGTACATGAGACAAATTTAGTTATCATGATTATCCGTTTACCGAACCCGCTTAGAAAAATAGTGCGTGTATCTTAGACAAGTCAAACGTCTGATGGTAATCTATTATTTTTAACAACGCGATGCCCCACCTATCTGTTTCCGCAACTCAACCGGACAGTCATCTTCTACCGCTAGCGTCGATATTCGCTTTGGCCCTCACCTATCAATTCTGATTACGCATAGACACATACCTGCTTTTCTTTCCGCGTGTGATTGCACCACCGAATCGTCCAGTAAAACTTGTACAAAACAATGCCTGTCCATCTACGTTTGAATTAAAGCTGCTTCCATATCTGTTG
>UZAN01052549.1:2424-17485 GCA_900618425.1 Echinostoma caproni
AAAATCGGGCTTAGAATTTGTAACATTCTGCCTGTTGGGGGTGGGAGGAGACTAAAGTGAGTCAGCTGATTTCACTTCGTATTTGGTCAATTTATGCAAACAGCTTTCCACGTGCATAATGTGTGTGCGTGTATCTGTGTAATGCGATTGTCGTCGTTCGTCACGCGGTTTAATTGATTTACGCTGGAGGTCAGACGTGCTGATCTAAAGTCTCATGAGACCATGAAGTCAGCAAAGAAGTACAATTAGTACAGATTGTTCGGCTTTGTGTTGTGAGCGCGTGAGAAGTTGGATGTCTTACTGTTTCAAATAGTGCACAAAAACGGTCGACGGAAGAAAAACACAAATAACAAATACTGGGAAACCGTGAGCGAGTAAATTAGGACCATCCGACCGGAAAACTGACCTCGTTGAGAAATTCTATCATTTTATCCGCATGAAGGACATCCTTGTTATTCGATCTGGTGGAGACAAATGAAAAGAAATAAAGTGTTGGTGAGAAGTGACGATGATGAGTTCCAATTGTCCAATTGAACTTAGTCTACGTGTATGTATAAAAAAAATCAGTGAAATTACGATCGATGTGAACTGATTCGACGATCATCAAGATTGATCAGCACGAACAAGGGGACATCAGTAAGAAAAAAATTGACATCATCATAACTTTTATTAACGAAAATGTGATGAAAAAGTCCCGTACCTCGATCATAACATTTCTAATAAAAGGACCAAAACATCAATGAGCGAATGCACAAGATTCTATACCAAAATTATCCTTCGGATAAATACACCGTGAGGATTGCCAAACTGAATCCGTTTGTGTTGTTAAGAGGAAAGGAGTGGGACTGAACCATTGACGTAAAACTCATAAATGTGAGTGTGTGGAATTGGTCTTGTTAACCCCTGTCGCGCCAAAAAAAGAAGAGTACCCAGGAGAAGTGAATAATCTATCGGGGCCTCCTTATGTGGTTCGCCATTCCAAGTCCCGGGGATTAGGTTTCCGGTTTCCACCACTGAACAGCAGGTCCTCTTGACTATGGGGGTTGCCCCGTCTGCTGTTCATCACGTGGGTGTGTAATGGAAAAAAATGAATACGTTCGGAAGGCGAGTCAAGTTCTTGGAACCGGTGATAGAACAAGAACCAGAGACAACAAAACTACACCCCTAGAAGAAATACAATTACACCTACTTAATCACGTCTCAAGTAAAATATAGTTTGTGAAAATTCGAAACTTTGGGTTTGCCAGCTTAGGAATTGAGCGAAATCAAAAAAATGAAATTAAAGGATCGATCTTCGATAACTCCCATTCACAAAACAATTTGCCGTCAAGAATAAAATCGATATGCATTTGATAATTCGCAATCACAATGTGCTATTTTCCCTCGAATTGTGTAAATTCTTGATAAATATTTGAACCTTCGGAAATTTTGAAACCACATATTTGAGTCTTCATAAAATTTGTATTAAAATATCTGGTACTGTATAGATTTATTTATAGATTTATTATTTATATTGGTTTATTTATTTATATTTATAGATTATTTATTAACAGTTTGATAAACAAAGCTTGTTCACAACCGGTTTGGCAGATATGAAACTTGGTGAAACTGATCCACATGATTTACACATTATTTATTGGGTGGGGGGATATTGTTATTCACTTAATCCAATGAATGATCCACGGCGCAAAACAAACAAATTTCACTGAATCCTCATTATATTTCGGTTTCTACTTTACAGAGAAAAGCAAAACAAAATGTCTCCTCCCCCATCCCGATTATGGATATCTGTCGGTTTGTGTGTGTGTGTGTGTAAACAATAGGGAAACGAGGAATCGAGTCTAATTGTCTTATTCTGAAAATGGCATGTCACTGAACCTGAGTGATTGTTCATTTGCGTGATGATTGGTAATGGACTGAGAGAGGGGAAAGGGGGAGAACAAAACGAGGCACGTGAACACAAACAGAACATGTGGGGAGAATTCATTTTTCCAGATGCTTTGAAAAGTGCCACAATTGCCAGTGATGATGCTGATGAGCGTAAAACATGCACAGGTACCTTGCAAATGATGTTAACCGAGATGTTACAGATGAATGACGCATAACTGCACTGTTGTTTATCTAATTAGCCCAAATCTGTCAGCGTTATCACGCTTCGGGATACACAACCGAAAAAATATCTAGCAGAAAGCCGGTTCGGTTCATTTGGGAGGAAAATCGGCCGTTACTATTGCTTCAAACCACTTCTCGTGACTGGATCAGAAGTGATGACAAAAAAGCGGACCTCATTCAGATTCATATTGCCGCGAGGGTTAGTAATTCCCAGACGGTCAAATGATAATCCAACATAAGACGACTGCGTGATAAACCTAAAAATTGACTCCAATATGAATTTATCAATTGGATAAAATTGATTCATTTCAGTGATTTGTTTTATCAAATTCGTTCCACGTTCACGCGATACAAACAGATACAAGCACACAATTCTACACTATATCGCTACACAAGCTGCTATTGGAATAATGCCTCCGACAACCTCAGGATGGTCAACAGTTGTGGCCGCTCATCCTTCCCTTTAGACCTTGTGAAACGATCCCATATTACCAAGTATCTCAAATGGTCTCAGCTAAGGAGGATCTACTCACTGCCTTTAAGTGGCGGTGTTTTTCACCAAAGGGAGAGGACGAAAAGCACGAATTCGGGAATATAACCACGTCGTTGAACCACTGGCAATTCGCCAAGGGAGATTGGCTGAAAACCCTGATTCCAAACTAACCAATATGAAGCATACGAACCACAAATTTTCCTCGTTGCGGTAGTGGGCACCGGCTCGAATGGTTATCGAGGTGGGATGTAAAACCCCATTCGAAGGGCATATAATCCGATGAGCTGGACGCTGATTATCGATGGATAGCGGGTTTTCATACAACCAATCGCATCAATGTGGGTTAGGCTGCCTAGCCAAAGGTGCTGCTTTTGAATGCCCCAAGAAAAGTAACCTGCCTTCATCTGAGTAATCTGGTATTATCTCACCCACTAGCAAATCATGGCCCTGCTGTCCGTTCTAGAGCTTATTGTATTGCTATTTGTTTGGCACAGAGAAGAGAATCAGATGTGTGAAATCTGATATTATAATCTCCCAAACAAAACTTGGTTCTTGAAATCGGCATCTCATTTTAGTCCGCGTAAAAGAGACGGTCGAGTTCGGTGGACTCTGTCATTCATTCCTTTAATATAACTGTATCTAGGAGAAATTCCATTTATTGAAAAAAACAGATTCCTCCATCCAGAGAAACACGGTGCAAAATTCTAAAGAGATACCGCTGATTACCGAATACCGATTTGTGAACGAATGAGAACCAGGAGCCAATTCCATGCAGTTATAACAACAATGAACGTTCTCAGCCTTAATTCTGACTACGATTGCCGGCTTTCAGAAACCACCCATGATAAATAAATGAATGACAGATTACCAAAAAACAGTGATTTGCATCACAACAAACGTTCGGATTAGATTAAGTTTACTATTCAACTATCTCTGATTTCAGCGAATAAAACTCGTTTCACTTCTCCGAACTGATAATAGATGAAAACCATAAAGCACCAAAATGATGAATACATGCATACTACGTGAGCACAGTATACACACAGGATACACTGTTCTGGACAGAGGAGAAAGAAGAGTTTAAACTAAATACTAAATCACACAAGAAGCCAAGTCCGCTCAGAGACCCGTTAGCGAAATTAGCTCATGAAGAGTGTTAACGATGCCCTACATCATCATGCAACTGAGTCATAAAACTTGTTCAATCATATTCGGACAGAAGCGAGTGCAATAAACAAACAGACAACAAACCTATTCCTTCGGGCATAATGAGTCAACGAAGGATCATTTCAAAGTTTTAATGATACGCTTGGGAAGAGGACTAGATTTCATTGCGAACAACGCTGGTCGTCTGATACCAAAGAGAAAACTGCTGAAAAAACTTTTCGCCTCGCCGCTCTCTTCGGCCCTCCGGTACACAATGAGCAGCAGACTAGCAAAACTTCCCACATGACCAGCGGGGTAGAAAGTCTTAATAGAAAATTATTTCTAAAACTTTCATCGCAAAACTTGCAAAGTTTCACTCTTTCGGTGCTGTTTTAGGTCACTCAACCGGGAAGATTGGAACGGACGTTAGCGAAAAGCATAATAATGGATCAAGGGTGAGTAAATGTAGCTCCTAAGTGGCACCTTTGATTAGTTGCTGAACACTTTGTGAACAGAAAGCATTGTGCAGTCACAGGATAAAGTAAACTACTCTCAGATCCTAAGACTGGGATAAAGGTACCATTAGGACTGAAACCTTCAATATCTTGGAAGACGAAACAAATTGGATGCTATCAGCGACGGCAGAAACAGACGATATTTCCCCTCCACTTTATTAAAAGCGTGAGATCGTTGTTGCTCCTCGATGAGCAGGCCAGAAGAAAAGACATCTGAGTCAATAACGGGTTGAAGAGTAAAAGCAAACTTCTAAATATGCGTCAATTACTTTCAGTCTATGCCCTGGTATGGATCTTGACCCTTGGAAGTTTATTTATTACCTCAATCTTGGTACCTGGAACACGAAAAATATTATGCAAGGCTGAAGAGGCCTAACAAGGACGACATTTTTGTCAGGTTATTTGATAGCCAGGACACCAAAACGTAAGGAATAAATGAACTCCCAATGAATGAGAATTAGAACAAACCCCGGATCACGATTCCTGTCAACTTACGGGGAAAATAACGAGCACCAGAATTAATTCACATTACCATGCACTCCAATGTGGGCAATCTACCGTGTGGCTCGGTGGTTTGAATTCCGCCGCCCCCCCCCTACACGTGTTGATGAGTCCCAACAAAGAAAAGGCAGATGATGCCCGGTGCACTACGTGGGTCATAACACTAACCGTGTGACAAGAAAAGCCTAAAAAACTAAAATTCAGATTGTTTGGGCTTCCACACTAAACCTGACCTGCACGTATCAAGCGTCAATGCAATCGAAGCTCAGGGGTAAGTCTCAAATGCACAACAAGAAGAGCGACCGACGATCAAACGAACAACACTGCCATATGTACGCAGAGGAACCACAAAGTCGATACGGGAATTCATCAAAGCATTGCACTCCAGGAGGGACTGCATAAACATATAGAACTGGAACCAATCTGTCATTACCTAAGGAACCGATGGTGACCCAAAACTGTCCCAGTCAAAACCGACCCAGAACCAGTTCGAAACCGGTTCAAACCGCTTTTTGGTTGGTCCAAAAAAGCCAATCGACCTATGAGGAAAGAAGGGGTGTCACCATGACAACGACTCAGCCATCCAAATTACAGCAAATGGTCACAGCTGACCAATAGGATTGAAGGGACGCATACGACCAATCAAAACCCTCGAACAGAACTATANCGCAGTTGCACTGAGGACCAGCGCTTC
The DNA here is from genome assembly GCA_900618425.1 of Echinostoma caproni. NCBI lineage: Eukaryota > Metazoa > Platyhelminthes > Trematoda > Plagiorchiida > Echinostomatidae > Echinostoma > Echinostoma caproni. Next base: position 7,886 of record UZAN01052549.1, read on the forward strand.
CTCGAAGTTGCCTAGCCTGGTTACGAAACGTCTGCGAACAACACTCCCAGCTCGGAGAACACACCACCACCAACATCCACATCCCGAGCTACAATCGTTCCACATTATTTCCAAAAAGAAAGTACTGGGTCACTCGTACCAGTTTAGGCTAGCTGGATGCCCTCATCAATGACGAAGGCCGCTATCGACTCGACAATTCAAAACCGATGCATGCAGTAACGTTGTCTTCGGTGCTTTGGTTTCAAACCCTAAGAAGGTGGTGGGTTCATTAGAATCCTTATATCAGGCAGCCACCAGTTGAGACATTTAACCTCTCACTGGATGACTTCAAAGCACAAATAAATAAAGAACTCGCCCTTAGTGCTCGAAATCATACCAATGCCTATCACTAATCAATCAGAGAAAAGGTTTTCAGAAGAGAGGGGGGGGGGAACGAATAAAGTTTACTAGAGTTCGGTTTGGTTCTAAGTTTCATGACAATCGCATTTGTTTTTGTTTTTTGTCCGACTATGAAGATGTATTGGAAGGTGGGTAAAGGTTGGGGAAGCTTAGGCGCATGCACAAGTAGTTTTCTCGCACACGAACACAGGGGAACGTAAGAGGAGTGAAGGAGGATTCACATTACTCCCACTCTGTCTAGCGTACGACTTTAGAACGGTTGTAGGTAGTGTATCATCAGTACCACAGTAGTGGTCAGACGACGCAGACTCAGTAATGCGAACAGTGTGCGCAAACATTTTGTTTCTCACACGTGATAATCATACTCTCGTGATATGAGTGATAAATTCAAGGTTCTATTATTGGGATTTCAGAAACTGCTTCTTTTTCACCGGCGTACTCCGAGACAGGTATTGTGTGCTTGCGGTAAAACTTTCCGATGAACCTCGATGATTCGATTGGTAATCAAACAACTTTGATTAGACGATGGATGATTCATTCACCAGTACCATCTCGAAAGCAGTCTACAATTCTTTCATCCTTGGTGGGAAATGCCAGCGGTGAACATCGATCGCGCAGGTGACGAATCGGTTCCCCGGGGTGCAAAGTCTCAATTCCCGCATAAGACCGACAGGCCATTCGGGTTATTTCCAGCGTGTAATTTCTCATCAATTATACCACTCATCCGTTTTCGTAGCTGGACGTAGACAGACCGAGCGGACAGAGATCCAGTCCCGAGGTACACGTCTCCTCACCACTATTTCAACCACAAATAGATGAATCGTGTCCGTAATCAATTACACAGATAATAAATCGAAGCAAACCCGTACTGGGCATGCAGTTATTACGGTCGCCAGTTGAGTGGGAGGAATGGTAAATACACGCTAGCAGACGGATAGATTCATCAATTGAAAGAGGCGACTCCAAGAGGGAGGGTTAATGATTCCACAAATAATCAGAATCAAATTGATTTAAAAAGTCAATCGGAACTATTGTGAACCAACAGAATACCGTACAGCAGAAAACTGTGCATATAACTTACAAGGACTTGAACAAATCTTCGATATCCGTTCGCGGACAGATTTTATGATAGAGCTCATAAAATTTCTCAAAAGGAAAATCGGCTGGGTCGATGTCGTCGTTCTGAGTGAAAATGAAAGAAAAGACGAAGAAAATTGAGAAAAATATCGATTTCGTATCTCATGGACAGTCAGCATAAGGGGTTTGGAGGGCGGAGGGGAAGGTAAACCAACAATGATGATAACATACTTTTCCATGTGGCAAGCCCAATTCTTTCAAACTCTGGAATACGACACGTTCGTTGCGGCCAGATGCGAATGTTTTCATGATCACACGAACCGGGATTTTGTTTTTGGGATTCACTGTCAGGCTTAATCGAATCCAACTGAGGCAGGAAAAAGACAAATAGGACAGATAAAGAACCACGCAATATCAGCTTATGCATCAGATTGAGCTCAGTCGTACGTTCTGTTTTGTTCTAAACTATGTATCTTGATTGGTGCGTTTTACTAGTCACAAAGAGAACTGAATAGGAGTAAAAAAATTGAGGAAGAATGAACCGAAGCGATATAAACAATGGACTGATTGCAATACGTCAACCAGTGGTGTAGTCAAGAGTCTGCGTTTACAGATCTGCTCTTGGCATTTTCATCCTCTTACTCAGGTTAGCGCCCTCCGGTTTAGTTCAGAACCACTAACCTTGCAGTTCCCATGCTAGATATAGTTACTTTTCAGTCGACCGCGGAAGAAAAAAGATAACAAATAGCTGCACCAAGATAAAGATACAGAACGCAAAATGTGCGTATACCGTTGGCAGGCGCACGCCTTGAACTGTATACTAAACTCAACCATATTACCAAGTGTCCCGAATCATTAGTTAGGTTGATCCCGAGACCCCAGTTGATTGATAAGTGAAAAAAAGAAAGGAGAAAAAAGGCGGTGCTACAGGGACAAATATACGAAAATGAATGAACGAAAATGAAAGTGAATCATTCACTTGAAATTCTGTAAGATACAGATATACATGGTTCGGAATAGACGACACGGGCTGATTGCCATAATGTAATGCCTCTCCGAAGGGGAGTTATAGAGGTGTAGGTTCCCTTGATTTGTCTTAAATGCGGTCGTGTCAAAGATGTACGCTAATATGCTGACCTCAAATTACGGCTCATAAAGATCACAAAAAGTGCTCATCGAGAGCGCTAGTACACATGCTTAACCTTAGGCCATCAGCCTTTTGTGAGGCAACGGGGATCACGATAGAGACTATACACAAACGATCAGACCGCAATGTTTGACGGTTTTGACTGATGCATTCTATTCTACAATTTTCACCATTTGGTCGAAGTCACCGATATGCTGATCATCACTACCGTTTGGAGGTTATTTGGCATACAAAAATCAATTTTTTGTGTAGTACTGGATAAAACTGAAAGAAACTTCAAGGTATCTAACAGAAAAATGGCCATTAAGCTCAACAAATCAACAATATGCTTGGGGCATTAAATTTCACACTTGTCTGAACCCAGACTGTGTACCAAGCAAATCACAGCACAAGGGATATCAATAAATAAACCGGACACAACTCAAACCCATCTCTACCATAATCAGAATTTAAAAACCTGCGGTTCTACTCGACATGAACAACTATACACCAAACCCCAATAGTGAGTTACCCATGAAAGTGAACCAGAAAGCTGAATTTGCTTGGTGTATGCAATGGTAGCATGTCATAACTGGTAAGCCTAATGATAACTCGGTCCTGTCTTTGGTAGTTACATTCACTTTGTGGAGGGATATCCAAAATTCGCAACTACATGGTTTCGTAAAGTTAGACAGACCGTAAGTAACAGGGCAAGAAGTCATTCATACAAAGACAGAAGAAGTCATTCTTGCAAGAGCCGACCAACTAGACGTCGGTTTAACAAACATATTTTCTGGGTCACTTAATCAGTCGAAGTACACGCACTGCGCTGTGCACATGTTCCACCCAAAAACATACCACACGGGACCAGTTCACCGGACTCAGGGTGTTGTCCTGACAACGGACCACGCAAGACTCGTCCAAATGAACCAACAAGCAGAGGCGAAAAATATAGGGGATTCGAATATGCCGGGTCGCACCTGGTACATTGCGATATACGCGAGACCTTATAAACGAATCGAAGCTATTAAAAGTAAAACCAATGGGGACTGGAGACTAAGAGGCCAAGATCCAGATGGGAATCGTGGTCAAAAAGGTGTGTATCAAAAGAAAGTTCAATATGTGAACGACGGTGTGGAAATATTTTCGTTGTGAGTGGTTCATTGGATCACGTCGGATCGAAGGGTTTTAACCACACAGCGTGTATCGATCCGTCACATTTATGTGGTGATATCCACGTCGAGGTCGTGTACTCCGTACGGATCAGACACAAGTGAACCAAATGTGTATATGACCATGAAATAAAGTAGCCGAACACGAGGCATTCACGTATCACTGTGAAATAAGCAGGTTACGCAACATCTTTGAAAAATTTGATCAAATGGTTGTGAAACAAGATGACAGTGGCAATCAATGAACCGTACCTACCAGGAGGCACATGAAGCTAGATAAACTGTGACGGTAACAGCAATGTGAGCTGATCTTGTAAAAAGCCGATTTCCCCGGAACTCGAAAGGTATATCTTGGGGTGGACAGCATAAAACCGAACGTTGAGTGTAAAAATCTGCTTGCTCATAAAGCTAGTTAAACCAATGAAATTGTTTCTATGCTAGGTTAAAGCCTTTTCTTGGTCAAACACATAAAAGCACTGACATAATAAAACAAACAAGCTATGAAATAATACCTATTGCATGGTTCCCTTTTTATAGTTATCTCACTGGAAGCTGGATTAGTATATTCGTCCACTAGCAGTTCGTGACGCACAACTTATTGTACTCTCTGGGTTTTTCCCTGGTATCGCAGATTCACAAGGGAAGCCACCCACAATACTCAAATAGTTTTCGGTTTCATCTTCCTCTCTAACTGTCCTCAAGTTAGTTGTTTCTACGTATCGTGTATCCGCTGGAACGTGCCAGATAAGATATTTTAGGTGTACAAAAGTTTGCCGTCGGTTCCAGAGGTTGAACCCAAACTAGGTTCTTTGGCTGAAGTGTATAGATTTCCTAAATCGATCATAGAATTTCGTTGGAAGTTCCACTAGCTGTTTCAGTTTTGCCTTTATTTTACCCGGCGGGGATCTACGAGTCGAGTAACAAATCACAATTGTACGGTCGCATTTATGCGCCTTCCAAACAAACATTGAGTTAGGCCGTATATGATATATTTCCAAGAACCAGGAGAATCAATAACGGATCGTTACCATCCGCATCACACTCCTACATCATCTTGAGTTGTTCCAATGTATAGTTTGCCTTCCCGTCGGACTGGCTATGATACCGTTAGTAGTGTGATGCTCAAAAGACTACTTCTTAGAGAATTTTTGAAATTCATTACATCGAAATTGTGGGCCTCCATCTGAAACCATTGATCAGAATATCGTGCTGCACACTTTACTAATAAACTGCTGTCATAACTATTCGCAACAGACCTACACCATAGAAACCACCACAGTAGCTTGTGGTCACCAGGTAGTTGTTTATTCGCAGTGAAAGTATCAAGTACTATAATCCACCATAGTCAAACTGCCATATGACGCATATCCCTGGGTTCTTTTGTTTGATACCCACAAATCACATTGTGCACAATTTAGTTTCGTCACAATTACCGCGATGCTCAGTTCCGGAACTTTGTTCCTCCAATGAGCGTCGTGTTGTGGACAAGGGATAGATTGACTGCCACGAACATGTGTTTGTCTTGGTTACAATACAATTCAAATTTGTACCTTGGAATTCAAGTCAGCATCGTTTGCTGACTAAAGCAGTGATCTGTCGACAATCATCATCGAGGATTTGTGATCTGTGTGCAAATGAGAACACGCCCGAAAGTGTAAACACTACGTTTTTCCGTGCGCAAATAATCACCTATCATTCTTTCTCCATTTAGGCATATCTTTGTTCCAATCTCGTCGAAGTTCTGCTTTTAAAATGAAGTGGACACCCAGTCTACAGAAGCAACGTACCTAGACTTAGTTGACAGGATACCCTTGGGTAAAGCAGAACTGAATGCTACTGAATGCGTCCCAAGGTTGTGGATAGGGGGATACCTTCACAGGTTAGCTATGAATACGTTGTGGCATATCGCAACAAACAGCGGCGGAACTATCAGGGTGTGGTGGGTTTCAGACTGGTCATCCGGCTCCTGTCTAAAATCCGCACAAGCCCAATGACGGTATCGTGACAAAGGTCTATTTGACTGGCCTTTTAAAACGGAAGTCATTGACTTTCTCACTTCCGAGGCGAGGGATTACTTTCTGCTGCGTTGCAGCTCGCACTTGGTTGTGCAAAGGCTAGAGATGCGCCCTCAAAATAAAAAAACGCCGAGTGACGCTGGGGATGTCCCTCGTACAAACTCCCAAGGAACTTCATAATCATGTCTGAAGCCGGCTTATCCTTTCAAAGAAGCCAGCCGCAGTCAACTGAACAGCTGGTCTTCGTGACTTTGGGGATTTCCTCATCTGCTATTCAACACAATAAGGTGTGTGATAAAAAGAAATAAAGAGGTTGTTTAAAGGTTCATCGCCACCTCTATTTTTTATATTCTTTACGCATAAGATAAAACATTAGGTTATGAAGTGCAACGGCCCGCCGTGCGTTGTGACACGTCGAGCCTATCATTTCAGTTGAGCTCTCCATCAAAAATATTTTGTGTGGATTAACTGTCTGAATTAAATTAAGATATCGTGGTTCATCAAACCTTTACGCATGCTGCATGCCCACTGCAAAGGAATTCTTGATACGAACTGTAGAAACAAAAGATAATGCAAATGTTAGTGGTTTAAAAGTGGTCGTTGAGTCCGTTTAAACGTACTGTCAATGAATACGCACCAAATACTTCTAAACTATACTGAAAAGCGGTAATTTCGGTATAATTTGACGTTCGTGAAATCAAACTTTTACAAGCTGTGACAGTAACGTGATTTACCACATCTTTTTTATTGACACTAAATCAGTACTGTTAGTATCCATTGTATCATAGTATGCTGGTCGTCATGGACATATTCTAAAAATATCACTACGTTTTAACCACTCAGTGACATACTACTTAGGGCTATTAAACAAAATTTCGCATTGTATCGGATTGTAAAACACAATGCATTTGATGTTGTGGTCCATGGGTTTAACTGAGGTACGAATGCAGCTTCGTTGTAAGGCAGCCCAGGGCGTTTGTCTTTTTGTACCTATTTATGTAAAGAGTGAATAGTAACACTTTCATAGTTGTAGAACCCCATCGTTCAGCCTAAACCTGGATTGAGAGTAGTGGACCTCCTAGGGCTCCAAAACCATAAAAAGAAATCTGCCTGGCTGGTGTCATGTTGATCTTAGTTCCTCATGTTCAACTTCTATTGATTGCTTTGATTGTTCACGGTTATACGGTGAGATATAACAAGAAATGTCCATCTTCATTCCCATGTACCCGTGCGATTAATATTTCGTGATTGAATTTCCGTTTAATGCTCTCTAATTTTTATTTCAAAGGTGTTCAGCACCTCACCACATATGTATGTTCTTCATTCACAATCGAGTCCAGACTATATGCCCACCAACAAATCACGGCACTATAATCCTTATAAAATGAGTAAAGTTCCATGATTTGCATGTGGGCCCAGGCCAAGTTATGTACATTTTCTTTAGGAATTCACAACCGAAATCTTCAGCTAACACAGCAAAGCATCGGGGTGATATGTGAAAAAGTCGATCCATTGGTAATCGGTGGTCAGTCTATCGGATCATTCTCTTCTTGACGATATAAAGCGTCCACGATTTCCAATGCCTTCATGCCCAATTGGGTCGGTGACAACTACAACAATCACGGAGTGGTGTTCATACGCTTCTCCTTGGTCGGTTTGAAATCAGGCTTTTAGCCAACTCACCTAGGTAAACTGCCAGTAGCTCACCAACCCGGTTATAGCCCCAGACCTTTTTCTTTTTAAAAGATTGCTGTAGCGTGACTTGTTTGGCACAGCCTGAACTGGGACATGTGTGAAAATATATCAATATATATAGCCCCGGATATTGGTTATTTGAAACGATTGGTCATATGAGAGCATTTCGTTAGATGTAGGGGAGAGGTGACCCGAGACACTCACCCCCTACCACACGAAAGCTTTTGGAGGCATTTCATCACAATGGAAAATAACACTGAAACATAAAGAGAATGTTTGCAAGTTGCATTGTTTTGCATGCCTTTCAATGTTTCGTTCATCACTAACCTCATTACGATTGGGAAACGAAAGAAGCAAACATTTTCTACTTGTGGCATGTTTGATTGCGTATTTTGTTACCAGCTAAATCAATCACTTGCGTTGCTCCTTCTAATATTCTGTGCACAAGTACTTACAAACCCTGCACGCTATGTTACATGTTAAAACGATAAAATACCCCGTATGAAGACCTCTATTGAACTGACCGTATCGTATTTCCATTAATACTGTTATTATTATTATTATTATTTTGCAATTAGAAAACATAACTTCTGTGTTTTGCATGACTTTGTCCATAAAATGTTTTCAAGATAACCCCTGATTGTTCCTGTCAATCCTTATTATAATTTCAGTGTGCCCTGAGGGAAGATTCCCGATACTGACGGGACAGATCCGGGATGACGTCGGATATCGCCAAACGACAACGGACTGTGCCTTCGGCCAAAGCGTTTGAATTCAATTGGCGCCGACCAGTACCCGATGTCCTCCAGAAAGGGGCTATGTTTGATCGGTTCGATGAGGTAAATCATGCATTCAATACACAATGAGTTGCACAATTAAGCACAATCAACGTCTTTTTGTTCTGTCTGAATGCATCATTGGTTCTCATCTTTCTCCGATTTTTTACCTTCTTAGGAAACGGGTATACTGGAGACGGACTGTTTTGTTCGAGTGGATCCCGATGGGTTTTTCATATATTGGAAAACTGAGAATAGTGTAAGTGTTGTTTATCTTTATTCTTTTACATGAAGATATCCACATGATCTAAACTGCTTATCTGTCCTTTTGTCAATAGTCGCGTCTTCATCAGCCTTCCGATTCTACTTTCTGTTTTGTTTCTCACTAATTGGTCTTGCATGTTTGGTCTTGCATTCTTTACTGGATCTTTTGACTTCTTACCTGACACGCAAAGTGCTGGCTTGGTTCCTTGCGATGCTTTTCGGGTTTGGGAGTAGTGCAGGGTTGCCTTTCATACTGAAAATCCAAACCTAATTAAAATTTCCGCGAATAGAGGTCAGATGAAGTTCACTCTCAGGATTATATATTCCGTGATTACCTCTAACGAAGACACTTTATCGAGTCTGTAAAGCAGCCTATCGGGCGGTGAAATCCCCGGTGGATGGGTATGGAAATTTAGTAACTGGAATTTGATCCCAACTATATAAAAAGTTTTAGTGCGTCACTGGGCATTTTTCATCTATATAATCAACATGAAACTAACAATTATGTGCCGAGCTGTCATTTCCATCACCATGATAACGCATAAACCTATTATCTCTGCCCACTTTTCCTGCACAGTGCGGTTTACAAAGTAAAAGTTAGCGGATACCGGTGCACTAATAACAACTGAAGGTCCTGTTTGGATAGCGATGGGTTAAATGTTGTTCCGAGTCGAGCTGCGCAGTTCCTCAACAGCCTGGGTATCAACACCAGTTATCTGATGCGCATACTTTAATTATTTTCATATTCTTCAGAAAAAACTTACTGCATGTCGTACGTGGGTAGCCACTCCAAGTTACAGCTTGCGAATAGGGGGTTCTGTTGATCATGAGGTTTACTTTGTCTGCTGTTCATCACAAAGGCGTGTAACAAAAAAAATGATGTGATTATTATTCTGAATCCATCAATACAAACCACAATTTTAGTGCACAAATAAGGGCTGTTTTAGTAACATAAATGCAAAGTTTTTCAATCATAGCTAAGAAACGTTTTATCCACTACACCTCTCTTCCAATGCAAATCACTGCGTGACAAGTGTTGGCAAAAGGGAAACGTTCCAGGTCGATCGATCAAATTG
>UZAN01052555.1:0-17482 GCA_900618425.1 Echinostoma caproni
CCCAACAATAAACATCGCTCGCCGTGGCAACCCCATTTGATGACATACGTAACACATGCCCCAACCAACGTAATCTATGGACGTCGACCACTTGCTCCAGTAGACGACCGCGGTTACCCAAAACTCTACGTTTAACCTCGGTATTGCTCGTGCGCTTGCCCCACCAGATTCGTGTAATGCTATGCAGACAGCAGTGTTTCAACACCGATAGTCTATTGTTATCCTGTTTTCCTAATGGCTAAGCTTCTAGGTAGTATAGCAGAACTGGCCGAACTGCGGCAGCATACACTCGACTCTTGACGGACAGTCATATATCACGACGGTGCCACACATGTCTCAATTTGGCGAGTGCCAACCGAGCCTTTGTATGCGCGCCGACACTTCATGTATGCTGCGTCCGCCAGGTGACATATAACTGCCCAGGTGACGGAATTTGTCTACTTTCTTTACTAATTCCGCAATAAAAGTGAGGCGGTTTTTGGACCACCCATCTTGAACCAATATTTGACACTTCCAACGGGCAAAGCGTATACCGAGCATGGCTACACTAGCACTTAAACTATCCAGAAAAGCTGCAACCCGAATCTTTACTTAGTAGTACAATTTCATCTGCATATTCTAGATCAGACAGTATGCCACCTGGGAGTGAGTCGATACCACTATCCTCGCAGGAGGATAGGGTTGTTTCAAGAATTAATTCTATGACGAAGTTGAATAGAAACGGATAGAAAGAAGGACAGACAAAATAATTAATGAATATATTCATAGAGAAGCTATCAAAAAGATGCCATCAGGAAAAACTAAGCATATGTGACACAAATGACGCTAGATAAATGTGCCAATAGACAAATCGATTCAAAAAGTTTATCAACGACGAGAATCTACTGTCTACAACACACGTACAGGAGCCTGATAGACTGGTTGCAGGCTGGAGCATGTATACTTCCGTGACTGAGGAGGGCCAGAGGATCATGAGAACCAAATCATTCATAACTATCAAGCGTAAATCAAATGCCCTTTGTATTGGTTAGAACATTTTTTCAAGGTATAAAAGTGATGACAACCACTTTAGTGGACCTCAGCACTCAACAAAACCCGAAGATATTCTTGGAATCTGTAATGCCCACTTTGCGCTCCCGCCTGGATAGGACACTGTATTTAAATAACTTGCATCTTTATTATTATCACCAGTAATAATGAATTTCTCTTCCCCCTTTGGGTGAACACAAAATATTCAGTCGTCATTCGCGGAAAGCAGACTGCTGCTAGAGGGAATGAAATATTATGACGTGAAGATTTCATCGGAACAAAAGAAGCGTCTGATCGGAGTGCTACAGACCGGGTGCGTTGCTTTATCAAAACCGCCAGATGGCAGAGTAACGCCCCGATAATGGTGTTTAGCACACTTTTTGACCGCTAGCATACTCTTGTTTTTATTAGTTCACGCAAATTCACAGACCCCGTTGGCACCGTTGCGTTGGGTCTAACTGGTCACTAAGTCTGTTTCTTGGAAGGCATAGTTTCGTGATGCTTGTGCATAACTTTTACGATAACAATTCAGTCCGTGAGATACAGTGGGATACTCCAACGGGCCACAGTGAGAACTTGGCATTATGTTCCTATTCTTAGCTCTTTTGTGTTGAAAAGAAAGAAGTTCGCGCAAAATCGTCAACTTCTTTGAAGTCGGAAACTGATAAACGGATGCCTTCCCCAAGTCCATGTGTGACTCAACCAATCAACACACTCTTGGATGACGNAGAAAAATCTTATTCAACAAAAAACGTTTCTTTAATCATGTGGAAGCATGCATATTTAGTAGTCTGGCCTGTTCAAGACACTTTACTCAACTGACTCTGATAAAATGACTAAAAAGTATTAAAATGATCAATGAAATTTTCTATGATGGTCACCTACTGTTTACCTTCAGTGGATTTAGCTGGCAAGTTTGAATAACGTCAATAAATAGCATTTCAACAGCTATATTCAATAATATCGATCTGTATACACAAAAGTCCCACACAGCCAGAAAAAAGAATGTATCTGAAAATCGGCATTCAGTTTAGTGAAAAATATATAGGAATATTTTATTAGTCCTAAGTTGTTCAATAACCCTTAAAATAGTGAGTGTTTTGCCCGAAACACCAAGCCAATCATACACGCAGTGCTCGCTGGCTCAAAAGCTTCACTGCGGTTCATCTGAGTTACACATTCCAAGTTACTGTGGCCATTTACAAGTCATATGCGTATAGACAATGATTCTCAACAATGTCAAGAGAACTTGTCCCGTGTGGGTTCTGGCCGGACACAAAAATGTTCCCATTGAACAAATGATAGTCAAGAAATATTTTTTTACGATCAAGCATTTGTTGAACCCCTGAAAAAACACGCAAACGCCAAAGCACTACATTTTACGACGAGAGCACTATAAGAAATTAAAACGTCTATAATGAAACTCCGTATTGTTTCAAAGAACACGAAATTTAAATGCATATCCGTTCAAATCAAATGCACCGAAATATCATACTCTGTAGCATCTGATATCCATATCACTGTTAAATTTGACAACTCCAGATCGGGTGGGAGGGATGTGATTGAAAATAGAAACTTCTACGGAGAAGGATAAACGGAAAGAAGTCGAGATTGAAGCGTGAGAAAAACAAGTGGAGTTTGGGGACTAATTTCAACCCCCTCCCCCCTATGCCATCATCATTTTAGATGAACTTTGGAGAACTTCAGATCCAGAAGTCACTCGTTCGGCGGAAACTGTCACCACTGGGTAAAACATTCCACATCTATTCGTCCACATTACGTATGAAATAGATCAGTACACTACCATTTGAGAAACGACGGCCTGCCGATTCCAGAACAATGAAATCAACAACACAGTCGTACAAATGAATGAATGCCTTGAATACTGTCTAATCGCGCAAAGTATTCTGCGGGACAGACAGATCACAATTCCCGGTGGGATTAAATGAAGATGCCATCTGATTAAAATTCCTCTTGGAACAATCAATTTCAAGCAGGGAAAAAAACACAGACTGCCGGGAGGTCAAGGTGGATCAGAGCGGCCTCGATATGCCCCATCTGGCCATCAATCTGTCCGATTAGATGTGCCATGGGATCTTTTTGAAAGCCTCAAATGCTCAAACTACCGAAGACATCTTGGAAACACGTGCGTAGCTGATAGGTAGCATTCAATATTTTTGAGCTGAAGCCTTGATAAACTGTGAAAAACTACGGTGGGCTCTTCAATCTACCTTCTTCAGATATTTTCACACACACACATACATACACTGCCAGTCTAAAATATTACACAATCATTCCGTCCGTACATGTTCAAAATATCACGGTGTGAAAACTATTTGAAAACTTATCTAGCAAACAGTTCGAATTCATTCCACATGATACCTAAAACCTTCACTCATAAAACGAACTACTGCCCTGCTTTTGTGTTTGGCGCGAGTAGAGACCCAGTTTCTCGTTTAAGCATATCCCAACTTATGCGTCAAAATTTGTCGTCCCAGAAAACACACTTTTACTGTATCGAAAAGCAAATATTTGGACGCAATCGGTCCCGAAGTCAGGAATTACTGCAACTGTCAAATTAGTATTAATCAGTGTATTTAGCGTACTCAAGAAAGTTCAGATGGCTTGTGTATGCCGTTGACTTAGCAACAGATGTCCTACCACACGTTACTGCGAGATTATCACGTAGTGACTCGGTAACGCTTTGACTTGCTTGACCTTTGGAACAGAAATGGGAGTAATTGAATGATAGACGGATGGCAGACAATCCGGTGCGTTGAATTGGTTTTAACAAGGCACTTAACCGCTCTATATCCTTCTGTATGGCCATCTATTCACGAGTTAATTAACAGCTTAGTTTGAAGTTTACAGTCGAACAGAATTGGTACAAGAGCAGGTGGATAAATCGTCATTCTAATGATTCATTTGTGTTATTAGTAGATCCAATTTACACAAGTGTTTTTAACAAAATCTTATTTATTCCTTTGATGTGTTTCCCCCAGTAGAACCAAGTAGTTAGGCAACACATGCAATCACATCTCTTCGAGCGCATTTTCAAACAGCGACTAGTTGACACCGTAATGTGTGCCTACAAATTAAACGCACTTTGTCACATCACGAATGTAAGCAAAGTGACAACCCCGCACACACACACACACACACACACGGGTTTAGACATAGAAGAGAGGGTCGCTTCAATGAGGTATCCTATGTCCACCCACAGCGAAAGTAATAATCAACGATCCATGATCCTATTGAATATTAGTTCAAGAACACTCCGTTCAATTTGGCCCAGTTCAGCTGTTACCAGAAGCGGTTGAATAACTACCGGTGTTTTTACTCTGAAATGCACATTCGGTCTGGGAATTGGCTGCTACCCCAATGGGGAACATCATTGCTCAACCTGTTCGATTAACCTGCATCGCATCTGCCTAACCTCCCCCCTCCCGAGTTTAAAGAATCACATGGAATTTTACTAATAAAATAATGAAAACTAGCAAATGAGCCAAATTGTTTCCAACTAACGAGGGCTGAGCAATCAAGTTTCCGGATACGCAGTGTACACGACCAGTACGAGGTGCAGATGACCGATCAAGGAACACATGAACTGTAATCCATGTATTGTGAATCTATTGTTCAGTGATTGAAACCCACACAAAACCAAATATCAAAACAGCCGAACACAGTTCAAAAGTCTCTATACTCAGTCTGTAAGAACTTAGTCGATTTCACTAGACGGCGATGATTTTCTAAGAATACAACTATGGTTTAAAGCAATAGTAAAGCTTTGATCGTTTGCGAGAAGCCTTTGGTGATGAAGCGCCTTCAAGAAGTACGGTATTCCCAAATTTCAAGCTCATGATGCGCGAAACCCAATACAAATCACCAACAACTGCAGTGGAGGCTTTCACTGAACTGTTCGAAGGGCTACCCGCTTTGGTATGGTTCAGCTGTTTTATCAAATAGTTCGAGCGCATGGTGCAGGACACTTCGAAAAAATTTGTGATGCTTACTTTGTGTAAGAAATAAAACTGTGTTCATCCGGAAACTTTTTCACTCTGCCCTGATATATGTCCTTGGCATGCGGGAAGTTGATTGTCGTAATATCAAAGTATTTGAATAATTGTTCAAAAAGAGAAAAAGTTGCATGCGTCTGAGGAAGTTCTACATTCATGTGCAGTAATTCTTCAAATAAATTCTAAATGTCGTTAACCGTCTTCATGCAGAGTCCCGTAAGGGTATTACTCCATATTTGTATTTTCGACTTTTAGCATTAGACTCTGGTTCTGCATTCAAACACCACTTTTTTCTGTCATTAACTCCATGTTTTCAGCAAACCTTTTCGTTTGTCTAGGTCTAAACCTAGGAAAAGGGTTAGCGTAAAAGTTTTAAGGCTGATTACTATCAAACAGGAAAGAACCAGAGGAGAGAAGTGAACACAGAAGAAAGATAAAATGTGTAAAATGGACTTTAAAAACTAGGAAAATTGAATTGGGTCTTGCTGAACTGGACAAAACTGAACACCCCAAACAACAATTTGGTATCTGATAGTCCAGGAAAGACCATTACACAGAGATAAGTCTCCAAAACCATTTGCAATGGTTACATCCGCTAAAGTTGGCCAAATCGATAGCAAACCGGAGCACAACAATCATATCAAAAGACTAAGTTTGTTTTACCATAGCCGTAGAGACTGAATAGCGTTGAATAACTTCTTTTACTGCTGTTGTGGTCCAGTGGTCCCAGCTCATCACGCGTCTGTTCAAAGCCCATCGCCACTGTCAAGCTTTTCCCTTTTCTCTGTCCCCAGGAGACATCTTATTAGCTAGAACCCATCCCCTTCCCAAAAGTTGAACATTTGTGTAGGCAATATAAAGAATTAAAAAAGATTTAAAGATTCACTGCAAGAATCAAATATCAATTGTTTCACGTGATGGTATCTCCATTCACCAGTTTTACTCAAGTTGTAGGCTGAATATCAAGCCTACACTGAAAAGATTGATTGGTGGTTAGATTTTGCGCAATACCTAACAAATAGCACGAGAAAGCTGTTTTCTTTCTGGAAAGACAAAGCAACAGTACGAGACTCAAATACGAGACTCGAATCGAAGAAAATTCGAATTGGGAACAAAACCATTATTCCAAAGTTACCCAGTCGATGGTGCACTGCTTTATGAGTTATTTTTATACTTTACATAAGACCCATGTTGTTTATATATCCACATGATCAACACGAAAAACGTATTTCACTGATACGATAAACTTTCAAGAAAATCTTGCGAATTCTAGAAAGAGCACGAAACTAAGTTATTCAATTTGATTCTTGGGGACCATTTTTCACACAAACAATATAAATGTCACTTTACCGTTTAAATCTTTCCGACACCTATGGGAGTTTCATAAGACAAGATGAACAGATAAAATTGTGAAATCGATCTTGCGCTCTCACTGCGCAAAAACTTGTGTGTATCAAATATGTATCGAAATCACGGAAATTAGATCGTAGTTTAATGAGAGATTCAGAAAATCCCACCTACCATGAACTCAGTCGTAAGGTTGTATTGTCAAGTCGTTCTAACGAATCCCTCCATCAGTGCTTGCTGCTTCCATTGATTTTAAATATTTTGATAACATGTGATTCTTTGACTACGTTACCAAACTTCAGTTTTTGTGGTGGCCTGTGGGAAATCACGTTCGGTTCAGAAGGTAAATTTTCTCTGATTGTTGTGTTAAAAGACCATATTGAGTTGACTTCAGTGCAGTTTGACGGATCCCTAAATATCTCTATCTGTCTGCGACTTGGTATCTCAGTTTCTTTTTGTCGAAAAGACGACTTAATTCAGTGCAGTTCAGTTTACGAAATCCCCTTGCACCGTCCCCTGATAGTTTTGTTTGTCACATGTATTGCGTGTGTGGCCAAACAGGTCACACCATGGAGCGTGATATTTGCCGAGGCAGAAAAGCGGTTGGATAAAGGTCAGGCGCGGTGAAACTGAGATCTGACACGAGGTTATGAAAACCCCTAACCAGGTGACTCGGCCACATGGTTAGCTTCCTGGCTAGGAACCTCAAGATGATCGTAACGGGGGGTTAGAGACATTAAGTGATAGGGTCAGATGTTGCACACAATGGTGCTCGTGTATCTATCTATTTATTCTTTATGAATTCGCTATCTTCTCTTTGACTCAGCTCTCAATCTTCAGTTCTTCCTTCTGCCCTTTTATCTAACCGGGCAACCAAAAAGAGAGCAACCAAAACGGACGCATTGAAATGTATGATTACTGGTTGAGAAAACTGAAAGTGAAACTTATTCAGTGAACAAAGCGGAACAGAGCGCATCAAAGAGATGATAAAATCGAAACTAGCATCAAGACAAAAGAGGGTACAGAGAAACGGCCAACTAATTTTAGTCGAAGTTGAGTTGTTGCATTAGCACACTGTCTTTGCCACTCTGTCAGATCGTCCAATGTTTCGTCTTAGTAACTGGTTCGACCACGGAATCTCCAATCAGGGGGCTTAGCAACTGGATTTTCTTATCACCGTTTTTATATCAGGTCCTAGGTTGGTTATCCCTGAACTTCTCTCAATAGCTGAATGTTTCCACAAACACCGTCGCGCATTGAGCTAGTCTATCCGGTGACATGTATGACAAATGATCCGATTTTCGCAATCTATTCACATGCGTTAGCACGTGGTTGCAATGGTCTAATATTGAAACAAAATGACCTTAGTAGACAAGTCTCAGAGAAAGCTTCACATAAGTGCGTCAGCCACATCCTCACGTGGAATCTACCACCCATCATTTTGTGTAAAACTTTTAAGCTGAACGCGCTTGCTAGGGATTTTAAAGATGACCGTTCATCGGTATAGGCCACCATGCGAGATATGCCGTGCTGTATGACCTCAGGTGTAAAATTGAAAAACCTCCTTTCTCAACAGTGGGCTGCACAAGTTGAACTGAGCTTGCTCTAACTCTATTCCAGCAATGATCCCAGATGCTCTTCCGGCAAATCACTACTGGTAATGCATTTCTATTCACCGTCAACAGTAGTCTTGGTTCTCGCCAAACCATAAAGATGAGTTGTAAATGACTGGGTTTCCGATCAAGAAGCTGGGAGAGAAACGTGTAGCTTCAAAGTAGAAAAACATAGCAGAACTACCTATCTTCATGATAAAACGCATACTGTTGTCTTCAAAAGTAAAACATCTTCATCAGTTCTAAATCCTAAAAACGAGATGTGAGCGAAGACCAAGATTGAATGGAATTGATCTAAATGATTTTCTACCTGACTTATGGCGACATGCATCTGGAATCGTGTAAACACTATTAAAAATGGATTGTGTTGTTCTGGGTAAACGATCATCGGGTGACGGTTACCAATGTTTTCCAGTGTTTCTTCACGAAGACAAATATTTGTTTAACTTCAAAAACACAGTTGCGTTGCATGAATGACAACGGAAGTGAGACGAAAGTTCCTGTAACCAAATAATAGAATATGCGCTTCTTTTTGTTGTTCTGGTTTGTTCCAAGAATGTAATGGCGAAAACAATTTAAAATTATGTGCCAGATCCTTTGAATTAATTCCTCAAAAAGAATAAGAACACATTATATCGTATCATTAGTGTAATAAGCAAAACGATCTTGGAAGTTGGAGGATTGCACGTAGCTGGAAAATATGTGAGTCATCTGTTTGCACTCCAATAGATTGGTGAATATATACCAGTCGCCTCAGGACTTTCACTTTGTTTTTTTATTACAGTTCTCCGAGTTAATATTGGCCACATACACTATTCATCATATAGTTAAACCCAATCTTTAATTTCCTTCACATAAGATATGATCAGGTTGGAATGTTTCCAATCCAGTCAGAACCCTAGAGGCTGAATCGGTAATGCGCAAGGTGCGCTACCTGCATTAGACTTGCGAAGATGGGTTGTAATATATCTTGCACAATAAAAATAAAAATCGATTTTGTCAGCTGTCAAGTAACTGAGAGGGTAGTACGCCTGCGTTTGGTCTGTGAGGTCCCAGGTTCGATCCCCGGTTCAGATCAAAATGGTTGTCTAGTGGTTCCCATCCTTTGAGTTCATGTTATATGCATGACGAAATTCAACGGATCCGAAAATTTCATGCAAAGCGTGCTATGGATAAATGCCTACAATTATAAACTGATAAAATGAAGTATTTCAAGATTAAACATAAAATTGAGATAAACCAATAGAAACAACAGCCATAACTGATTTGGCAATGATTGATTTTGCTCGTTCAAATGTGATGTAAATTAGTCAATCACTAATAGACCTCAGTGAATAAGCAAGTCTGATGGCATATTTTAACCAATTCATTCTCAAAACTGATTAATTTCAACCTTCCTTGTCACTGAATCGCACAGAAGATTAGATGCGTTTTTTGCCCCAGTTTACACTCATGTGATCCTCCACAATTTTTTTCCAAGCTTACCTTTTAACAATTCCCCGATTTCAAGGACGCATTATTATTTACAGGTTACGATTTAAACTTTTACCTCAACAGGAAAAATAGAGTTCGTGACTTTGATAGATTTGCCGATTAAGAATTGTGATTTTTAAAATAAGACACATCCAATACACAATTAGTGACTTTATTACAACTTGCTTATCGGCTGATCAAAATTTAAGGACCCACACTTTTCTTTCTTTTTTATGACACATATTATTTGTGGGAGGAACGGTAGACGGAGTGAACCCCATGGTCGGTAAGATTCAATGTTCGGTGATGGAAACCGGCAACCTAAGACCCGGGACATGAAGTGGCCAACCAAATAAGGTCACTCTAGTTCGGGGCTTGGCACTGAACAGAACAACAGTAAAACTGTCTACCCCTGAAGTCGGATGGCAGTGAAGGGGTTCAGACAAAATCGATTGAGAGATCTAATACTGGATCTTCTTAGAAAAGTTGATAAGTTTAAAGATTGAAAGGTTTTTCTGCTACTGAATAAATGGTCAACCAAGTGATATAACTCAGTTAGTTGTATAAGGATAACTGCTGCATGACTAGATAATTTGCTAGCGATAAAGTTTCAGTCCCGATCTACTGTTTGACAAAAAAGAAAATAACTCTGAGTGAACTCGGTTCCTCAGAATTTCGGAGAAGATAGAAAAAACAATGTATTCTCATAAATGGAGAAAATAGTACCCAAATTATCTTCAATTTGAAAGGGTGTGTGTTCTTCTCTTGTTTATTGTACGTTTTGATGCAATGCGGAGAGCATCACAATTACCTGCGTTTGTGACCTAACTATGCGATGAGGATTGAATAGACTCCAACCAAGCTCATGGTTTACTGATCCGTTATGTGCAACCAGAGCATCAATAGGGGTTCGATGTTCTCAAACGATCCTTCTTTTATTGCTTCTCCCTGGCAGAGAAATAATCATTTTGATACATAACGTATCACAGTGAATTCTGTTATGCACGGAAAAAATGACGCGTGAACTCCAAATTTGGGAATCGTCCTCATTTAGCAAAACGTGGCACCGGAAACTTGGAGCTTATCTCGTATAAGGAATAAAATAATTTCCTCACACGATATGTGATCCTATCTAGAAAAGGGNTCCTATCTAGAAAAGGGAATCAAATCTTGACACATGAACGGTTAGGTTTCTCAATACGCTTTTGTTATATGCGAACTGCACCACTGTGCTTTTCATTCATTTAGTTCATCAATCTAGTCAACAATCGAAGACAATAAAACGGACATTGAATAAGTTCCGACAAATTCCAATTTGTAGACATTGTTCGAAGAGAAAAAATGAAATGCAACAAGATACTAGGAGATTTCAAGAAAAACAACAGAGTAAAATGACAGTCGCTCTAAAGAAGACTTGTGAAAACTTCGAATGTGAGTTGAAGATCTCATGTGCACAGATGTTTGGATGATAGCTTTGCTGGTACATTTTAAATTATGACAAAGCTCTCGTTTAATAGCAAAAACCAAAAAGGTTCACTAATCATTGAATAACCAGTCCAGCTGAATAAGTTGATTAAGAAGAATGAATGATGAAGATTTTTATCAATTCTACCCCCAAGAAGAAGCACGCTAATTATATAATGATAACATGTAAATTTCTAAGGGAGAAATACTAATAAGAAACTGCGAGATTACAATTAGAACAAATAAGTAACCTTGAGCAGTTCATATTTTCGTTGAAAGATTTGCACTCCTCCCCCTTCGAGGATACTGAACATGATAAGCGCTCAACTCCCCTCCGCGACTTATCTCATTGAGTTGAAATGCTCCCTCGCTGATCCCCGGTCATTTCAACGTATTTTATAACGACGGTGTAGCGACAACACAGAATGCACCACTGGAAATGCAATGGAACTATCAGTGAGAACGGCTTCCTACACTCTGTTTGTTCGTAGATTTTCATGCAAAAAGGATTTACACTACAACTGAAGATGGGGTTTGATAACGGAGTCTGTAAAACCACCCAGTTGAATGCTTAGGCGTTTTGACGTGATTATCACTCAAATTCGGATTGCTCTTTGTGTACTCATAGAGATAACGCAGTTGTGTAACCTGCATCCCATTTGCACCTTTTCGTTTTTGGATATTTAGAACTGCCCAACAGTGGGCTGGAATATTTCATCAGTCTCCAATAATTTCAAAACGATGTATTAATTAATCTCCAATTTTTTACAAGCCACTTGGAATTCTGTGTTATAAGCGACAAATTTTGCCTCAGCTATCTACAGAAACCCGGCCAAATTTGTCTAAAAGATAACTTGATAATAACAGCAACATAAAGAATCATAAATAATTTCTAAGGAAAAAGGAGATAATCGTCATTCCTCAAATTCTTGACATTGTATAAGTCAGTTACTGGTTTCTGTCTCGTGTTTTATTTTCCAAGTGACTTTTTCATACTTCATGGGGGATAATTGAAAGGAAATAAATTGTGTTAAACGAGAATCAACCTGTTTGTGTGATTAGGTAGAGCAATTTACAACGTATTACTTTCATCATTCCGGGGTTATGTCTATCCTACGGTGAACCTTTTGATTGCGTATAGCATTCACTTCTTGTACCAATACTCGTAAATAGTTGATGATCAGCAATTTTCTTGTCGCAGGAGGAAAATTCACAGAAACATTCACAGAACCGTAACAAATGTGATGTTGGCCAAAGTTAGGCCCCATTAACTGTTACGACCAAAGAAATGCTTTCTATTTTTACCACTGTTTGCAACAGAAGGTCCACGTGAACTACAAACTATTTGAAATGTCCTGTGTAAGCTGTTGTTTGTTCATAGCAATATTTGACAAAATTTGCAGGATTCAGCAAACGCATTCGACTGTAGTAAAAGGCGACTATATAGACTTCACAGTAGATAATGTTGATTCATCGGTCTTGAAAATAAAATTTAAATAAAACGTGTCTTCCAAATGTAGTTCAGCTTTTGGACTAGAACACATTAACTGGCCATGTGGAACAATAGTAAGAGTTTGGATACATACGCCTCCAGAAGGCCGTCAACTCTGGCAAATATTGGCGCTCAATAAGTGTGCAGCATTGAGGAAGCATTATTGGTCACCATCATGTTGCTCAGAATGGAGTCTTTTTAGGCCTAATGACCACCGTCTAAATTTCTCTAATTCTTTAAATCACACTGAATATTTTCATTGGCCGCCTCTCTCTTGATAAACATTATTTCTAAAATTATATATAAAATGAAACAAAATAAAACAAAAGTAATAAATTCGTATAACAACAGTTTCATCGTTTTAACATAGGTAAAGTGTTGTGTTACTGGCATAACACTGCAACAAATGGCGTAAATTTTGAGTCCCAAGCTGATTCCAGAGTTCTATCTGGTAAAAGATTTGCAGTGCCTGTTTTTTCTATTTGACATGCATGGCTAATTAATCATTCATTAACCAGGGAATGTTTGGTGATTCTATTATAAGACTGATACAGTCCGTTTTACTTAAGACACGAGGCAATAGGTCTGAAGAGATAAAATGTTTGGATCACTTTATGATAAAATTACGGAGAGCGAGTGAAATATGAGAGGGAATACGGTGTCGTAACCAAAGTCAATCGTCTGATGTTATCATTCAGATTTTGAGCTACAGAGTAGAAATTGGGAGGTACAACCTTCTCAAGAATCTGTTACATATATAATTTGGAAAATAGTTTTAAGGCTTTCGTGGGCTCATCTGAAATGTACAGTAATAATCTTTGATTTAATTCAAGGTTAAGTTTCTTGAAGGGAAACTGATGAAATTGGAACGGTTTTGCGTTTCAGCGAATATAGCCCCTGAATACATCAAGCACGCAGTGAATTCTCTCCTGCATAGCTGCGTAATCAGAAACAATAATTGAAATGGCATAAATAAAATAAGAAATGCGGAAATTGTGAAACGTTCTGTACCTTTATTGGGATACTAAAACACGCATGAACACCACCTGCGCCTTTGTACTGCGCACCTTCTATCATCAGAACCAAGACAATCAGTCAAACAACAGTTTAAATAGCAAATGTTTTCTAGAATCTAGCTCCAATGTAAAAACGTGTGGTGGGTAATTTTGTTATACTTATAATTAGTAACTGATGTTTGAATTATACAACTTAGAAAACTCCACAAAGAAGATCCTTGTGAACTTCTGGGAAAGAATGCAGAGGAGAATGGTAATCTGAAGGCAGTTTGGGATAGAACACAAGCCATTGATAATTTACAGGAATTACAGTTGTAGTCAAACAGGCTAATGAGATACTAAACTAGGTCCTGCGCAAGATTGGTTTTTATGAATTATTAGACAGCTGCACTGTGGGAGAAATGTAAGCCATAGATATTGAAAACAAGCTAAATATTGTGGAAATTTTTCGATTGTCCTGTAGATCCCCAGTTGAATCCCATCTGAGTTCCATTGATATGAGTTACGTTTCAGTTCTGTTGGAGGTGCAAATGGACTCAAACAGGACACAAAGTAGACNTGACGCAGAATTTTGATATGAAAACGCGACATAGAAGCAAGAAAAATATCATAAATAAACACTTCCCTGATATCCGCCTATTGCCATACACTTACAGTTGTATAGCGCGCAGTATACTTCGCGAATCACATATTCTGGTGTCGTTTTACGACCCTGATTTTTGTTCAACCTAGAAACTCAGTGTTAAATTTGTTCTGCTGAATACTAATCTTTGATTATTACCCACGCCAGGGATCAGTATCAACCCAAAGAGACGTTCACTTGAATATTATAGTTATGACAATTCAAACAAACTTGAGCTTTTATAGTGAGTTGCTTAAAAATAGGAATGGAAGATTTTTAAATAACCAATATAGTGATTAGAATGTAGTATTCATGGATTTAGATACAACGCGATTACCCGAACAATTTAAGAGCAAAATATATGTAAAACCTATTTCTTCTCTTCATTGATCTGCAGTAAACACACAAACATTTCTTAACGGACAACTGTAACTATGATCCCGATTCCAGTTACATAGTTAATCCGCTGATTTATTGGCAGTTCTTGAACATGATCGAAGGATTGATGATGATCACTCCACTTAAAAAGCCAATAATTGGTTGACAGTTACTTTCTAAAAAAGAATTACAAGTACTTTATTACACTCTAATTGTCTTTGATAGTTTTATTTTATGGATGCCGTAAATTGGTGGTTGTCATCAATTTGAGGAATAGATTGACCAGGAAGGCACTCAAATAATAAATTGTTTCACCCGAAAACACAGTATTTTCTTTCAGTTCATTATTGTACACGTTCAGGCATGATAAATAAAACATTTACTGAATAACATTTGGGTCCTTTTATTTGAGATGGTGTAATGAGATATTATCGTTGCTCAGTATACTCGAGCTAAACGACAGCATCTTCAAGCTAAAACTCAACCGAGCTATGCAGGTGCTCTGGCCTGGTATCAACACCTACTAAGCCCAGTGGAGCATAATGAGATGGGACTAATACGAGATCTCCCACTGCCCTTAACAATTGAATGTTGACGATTGAATATAACCAAACGTCTAATCGAAAACATCAAGTGGAGTTATGAATGTACGCAGAGAGATAAGACGGGAATCAAAAGTCGTCCGTTTACAGACAAAACGAAAGGTAAAAGGTTATTGCAAGGTAACGTGAGTTATGATAATTAGTGTGAATACTGTATGAAAATTCCTTTTAAAATACAACACAGCTTTGCTCTACGTTCCTCCTTCTAATTGGTACTTTTTCGCTGAATTGTACGCTAAATGCTTAAAAGACAAAAGGTAAACGACTGTGCCTTATTTTCACCTTTTACCATCATCTAAAACATGCGAAGAGGTCATTACCCCAAATGTGACAGTGGTTCAAAGGAGCAAACAGAATTCGGTGAAGCTTTTTATTGAATAAGATATTCTATTATTCAAAGTATTTTTCACACGCACGCGATCAATTTCTAAAATATACATTTTTCTCGGAGAACACTCAGTTTAGCCCGTGACCTGATACATGAAGGATTTTCTTCTTTCAAAATTATTCATCCCATTTCAGTTATTTATATTTTCGTTCTTGGCAGCAATCTAATTTCCTTACCTCGGTTTTATTATTTGCATCTGTCATGTCGAACCAAAATGTCGCAAATTTTGAGAATTTATGTGACCTTGCAAAAGTGTTACAATGACGGAGAAAAACAACAGAGTTCTTTTCAGTTCATTTTGCACAGAAAGATGTGTGGCCTATGGCCGATTGCGCGTCCAGACGAATGTGTTGATGGCTTATCTTGTGGCTTCCAACACTGCGAATCAATAGGTTTTGTCTCGGCAAGGGCACTCAGAAGAAATAGTTTTTTACCTCCGAACTATTTCTTGAAGTCTTGAAGTCTTGAAGTGACTTTCGGGTACGAGGCTTGCACCCTGTGGTCCCGTATCCCTGAATACAGAAGCCCAACAATCAAATGAGGCCAGCTTGAGGGCTATATCATTGTCGCAACTTACAACACCCTCGGGTAAGATATTCCAGTATGTTAATAAGTGAATTGAAAAGAACTTGGCTCGGATATCCAACATTACAGGACTACGTTGCTGCCTTAAACTATGCCCCCTAATCAGGTCAGGTCAGGTCGGTTCACAGGACGTAGCGGTGGCGGGCCTACTTGTCTAGCTTCTTGCACTGATGGGCCCTGTGGATCCCCTGGTGCGGTGACAACAGGAAGATAAAAACTCTTCTTCACTTAAACGATTAGTACACAACGACCAGGAGAGACCCCGTTGCAGGGCTCCAGTCAGAGGGGTTGTACAGAATGGTGTTGCAGCTTGCAGCTTGCACCAAACTGTCGAAAAGAAGACAAATCCGGAACCGGGAATATTGGGCGCAAGCCTCGAACCCGAGTACTACTTCAAGACTTCAAGACTCATGGGACGACCAGACCATCCATAATGTTACTTCAAGGGATGAATTGGAATATACCATCAAGCTGGAGTCCGGAGAGGCCGCTTATGGTGTTAAAGACATAATAAATGACATCACAAGGGCTCTGTGGAAAATCAAACGGAGTCTAGTTTCCCACATGCGATGATCTCAAAGTGTGCGGTACACTGGTCAGGTCAGATCACAAGACTAGCGGCTGATGCCAAATGAGCAATCGAGCTCCAATGATCTCGATGCGCTTCGACAGCTTTTAAAATTCTCGCCTCACTTAGTGGTATTTCCTTCAATAGGGCCACTTGAAGGTTTATCTGGGAAGAACTGGTATGAACATGTAACACGAAAAAAGACAGACTCCAGTCACCTTAGCCTACTCTTGATTACCCTAGCCCGTGATTGCGTGTCACATTCTTCATACCACCCGACGTGCTTGTACCTACAGCCACGAATACGTTCAATCATACTCACACGTCCATAACATCCATACATGCATGCAGTTTTGTGCATTTATTATTGTATAATGGTAAACATCCTTACTGTTCCCAGAACGAGAACGATAGTACGACACTGAGTGCTTGACGAACGCTCTGACTATACTCACGGTATGTCATAAGCAAGGTACGCATAGTCCAATCAAGTCTCAAATGGTCACTAACTAGGGTTCAGTTCTCACATGTGGTGGGATAGAGATCTGNTTTTTCAGGCTGGATTAGCTGAAGTTTGGTGGAAGAGTAATCATGGGAACCTGATCCCAAATAACAGTCAGGGAATCATTCTTACTTGATCATCATTAGTTTTAGAGTGAAAGAGTGAAAGAAGAGTTGCAGGGATAATAGTCAGCCTCGGAACCGGGCGTCCCTCGGTCAAAAGAGATTTGGTTTACTGTGGTGATCGCAGAAGTAGTAGTGAAATTACGCACAGAGTTCAGGGCACGAACTACGTAATAGGAATCACGGAATACGAATTAGAAATCCGGTGGCACTAGACCGCAATGGCTCGAACTCGCAATAACCTGCAGGATCGAGACGCGAGGAA
>UZAN01052557.1:0-17481 GCA_900618425.1 Echinostoma caproni
CGCCTGACACACGAAGGGTGAAGCGTGAGGTTGAGGTTGGTTCAGGAGAACGCAGAGAGTCGTTTTCCAAATGGGTGCCTAAGAGCATAGTCCAAACATTTTGTGTATTGGCGGTCAGTGTGTGGGAGATGAGGATGGGGAGGGGGCTTCTTTGACCGAACTTTGTTGTACAGAGACACACACTTGTTTTTGTGTGTGTCTGTCTCGGCCCGGAAACCGTCTGAACCGGTTACTTAACCAGGCACGACAGACACACTCCGTATGAATAATAGTAATAATAATTTCCTTTGTTATGGTACACGGTAGTGTGATGAGCAACAGATAAGGAAAGCCCCATAGTCAAGAGGACCTGCTGTTCAGCGATGGCAACCGGTAGCCTGAGCCCCAGGATTTAAAATGGCGAACTAGATAAGGCCTCGCTAGATTAGGCATGGCACTCAACTAAACAACAACAAAGTTGCCTATCATCAAAGTTGGTTGGCGATAATGGGCTCGAACCACAGGGTTGAAGGTATTCTGATGATAGTGACTAAATCACCGCGCTACCACCACCTGTTGGTTTATTTGATTAAACATATTTTTCTTGAAAACACGGAAACCAATCAAAGGGCTCTCGGGGAGTAAAGAAGTGGGAAACATAGCTAGTGGTGGTAGGGTTTAGATTATACCCAATTCATGCCATTTTGGAGTGATATGTGTTACTTCAACAACCCTATCGATAACAATCAGTGTTTGTGATTGCGTGAGAAAAATGCACCTTAACATTGATTGGGATTTTCATGCATTGTCTAAACGTCAAAATGCTTTATGTGATTCTTCCGACGGGGTTTCTTTCTAATCTGTCGGTAGAGTACTACACTGGTGGTTAGGTTGATATACGACGATCATTATTCCCTGTACTCGAGGGCATTCATATGAATACAGTCCGAGAATATGCAGCTTTTCATCGTATGTTTTAAATCGTTGATGATTTTGACCGTTTTACGCGAACTGTGCAAAAATGTATCCCTTATTCAAAAGATGCTGACTACAGTTGACCTCGCGGGATCTGCATTCTCTGTACCTACGGATCCCATTTATCTTGGATTTGCTTTGGGATAAACACGCTTAGCGTGGAACGCACAACTTGGTATTATTCCCTTATACAGCAGGAGCAGCGTTATTGATTGTGAATATTAGGAAAATGTTTTTATCCTAATTGTAATGTCGTTTGACTGAATTTGTGGATTTTCCCACATATACAAACGACAGCTGTAGCGATGTGTCGGAGTGTGCATCCCCGGGGTAAGTTTCGTTTGTCTATCGCAAACAGCAGCATGTGGTATGTATGTATGTTTATTTCACGAGGCCTCTCGACTTTGGTCGTCAGCGGACATGCACTTTGTAAATCCTGACCCCGTTTGAGTACCACTTCCCCCCTACCCCTCCGCACCCCATTCCCCCCCCACACGCACATTTTTTATGATCCATCTTATTGTCACTTGTCACGGTATGCATGAAAGCACAGATCACGACGCGGTTATGTAAATGTTTTAGCTCACATGGTCATGGCATTCACGATTTTCAGCGCGAATACTGTTTACTTGGAATACTTTAGCGTTTCTCTTCACTTTTCCCATTTCCCTTATGTTCAACTAAAAATGGAGTATTTTGCAGGATAGAAAATTTATTTATTTGTTAGAGATTGTAGACATTTATCACGAGGCCATCCAGGTCCAACGCGAGTCGAATGATCACAACTTTTGGGTCATAGTGTTTTATGAATGATAGCTGGAAACTAATCTCATGAAGTAGANGATAGCTGGAAACTAATCTCATGAAGTAGATCACAGGTAGGCTATCAATCTCCATCAATATGGAGAGAGGGCAACAACTAGCCTTTGAGCGGTAATTTATCCACCGATCTTTCGAACTCGATTCGGGTTTCTGATTGCCTGGGTGTGGAGAATCACGTCGTTCTTTTGGTGCGTTCTGTTACGAAGAGCAGCGGGGTCAATTTCCGACTTCGGTCATTCTACTGTTTGATGAATGTACTCATACTACTGCTCTTTGGTTGGTTGATAGTCAGTATTGGGATATGCTCAGCAATTTTCCGGTTTCGCTAACACTTGGAGCATCTATATGTTAATCGCACCTTCTTTCAAGGATTTCTGATCAGAAGGTTAATCACTTTAATCCAGATTATTATTAGCAGTCAGGACACTTTCATTTCCTTACCTGCATCCTTCGAGAAGCATTCCTCGAGTACCCATAGTTTGCACATACATAAGGTCAAGAAAACAAATAAACCATTGGGGAAATCTTCCAAATTATTTATCTATTATCTCAAAATGATTTGATGTTTGGACTCCTGTGATCTAATGTTTTATTTTTTCTTCAGAACTCAGAAACGGATGAATCTCGTCCAAAAGGCTAAAGCAGCCTTAGCCAAGGTATGGATCTAACTTGTTCTGCATCAATGATTTTGTTTTTACTGGTAATAATAAAATTGATGCCATTAGGATGACTTCCGTTGATACTGCTGATACTACTACTGCTCTACGACGACGACCACCACCATCACCAACGACAACATTGACGACGACCTATATCTATGGTGTTGCGTCATTCATCCTCTTTATTTGACAATGTGGACTCGTTTACTAGTTGGAATGGACCTCATTCACGCTCATCTAGTCTTTTCCTTCTACAGCATCCTGACGATTTACCCACTTTTGATCAGCCACTGACATTCGAACAACGTGCACCATGTTTCATGCTTTTCCGCTCACAATTTTATCGAAACAGAATTGTGCTTGCATAGCGTGTTCTGTGCTTCTGAACAATGGTGAACAGTGATTTCCTTTTTCTTTAATGTCTGCGAATGTCATTTGAAGTTAGCCTGATTTCGTAAGCGTGTGAAACACCACTTACGGAACAACATGTGTTATACGATTAGCATTATATTTCAAATTGAAATTTCCTTCTTTATTTCTATTTTACCCATTACAGCGAAGGGATTCTCATCAAAATGGGGATACACTGAAGTGCGCCGGCGGTACCACAGGCAGTAAGTTAACCTTGCACGTGGTTTACTTCCAAATACTGGTCTTCTATTTTTAAACGAAGAAAGCGCAACGGTGACATATCTGTGTGTGTATATTTATGAAATTCTCTCCTTGGGAGTTTCAGTGTATTCCCATAGTTAAGCTACCCCAATGAAAACCGCTGGAACACTTACTGATTCCAAACATATTCTCATAAACAGAAAACAAAAGTCACATAATAAACTATTTCCGATTGTTTTGACTTCACAGCCCGGGACACATTACAGTCAATCCACTCCCACTATTCCCTGTCAAACGAGAGCAGTGGTTCGTCCNGTCCAATAGTCTGTCTACCTCGTCCATACGGAAGTCACACTCCAGCAATCGCCTCGTTCCTGGCTCCGTGTCCATGTACGATCGGGATCCGGATGAGTGTGATACGAGCGAGTTTCATGTGTTTCTCAAACGGTTAGATTCGACCGGGCCGAATTCGGCTCGACCGAATCGAAGCTTCAGTCTACGGGTGAGTTTTCAAGAATACCCCGCTCCCCCCCGCCCCGATCTGCACATGTTCCGGCGACACAGGCTAGATTGAGGACTGAGTGAAGCCGAGCGGTAAAGAGCGGGAGTCTAATCCTTCATTCACTTGTGACTCTCTTTTTTTTGTCCGGAGCTCTTTTGGGGATGTACTGGCAAGGTAACAGGGTGTCTGCACTGACCAAATTCGATTTAATAGCATATTATTTCTTTGATGAAGAAGTTCATCTCTTTGGTATCTGCGTACAAAATGAGGTTTGCTGAGTATCATCAGCTTGTAATTGATCGATAAGCGATGATGGCCCTTCTACGTAAAGTACAAAAACCTGGCCTTTTGGATCGTATTATGTTATTCAGACGAATCAGTCGTAATTCTGTTATGGCATAAGATCTTGCTGGTGCCTAACAAGCAGGATTTGGTGGACTCTGGTGGTCAAGCGGTGGACGCCCCGGAGGACGTGTGTTTGAATCCCACCACTGTTCCCTATTTTCTGTGTTTTGCAGGGCAGCCATCCGATTGGGCACTTACCATTTCCTGAAAATTGTATCATTGTGTACTCAATGAAAGGAGTTATAAATAGAAGATAAAAAGCATGATCAGTCGTACCCTTCAATGCTACTTTCGTATTCACAGATTCGATAAGGACATAGAGACAACATACCTCACCGTGCGTGCTTTGGTTTTCTCTAAAACTGAATCATTTTTATCATAATAACCCTTCCCTCTTGGCCAGAAGGCAAACAATTACTTTTGCTTGATGATTACCGGCAGTTCCTGTTTGCTGCTCATAACCAAACTCTTTTCCTGAGGTGAAAGCGAGTCTTTACACTTTTGTGATGCATAAAATCCTCACGATCACTAATTTCATTGAATCAGATTGTGCGTTTTTCATAGGAGATTCTTTGTGATCAACAGGTAGGACAATTTGTCCCAGGATCCGTATTTGGTTGTTCTACCGGACTTGTGAGAACCGTCCTCGGTTCAGACATTCAGTTCACTTGTGAAAGATTCCGTTTGTATGTCCGCGGTTCGAGTCCTGACAGGGACACAAAAGCACGCGCCGCCTACGAGTCCCAAACAGGACGAAACAGCTGCCCAGTACTCTTTCTCAGTTATCACAAATATTTCCACCGCATTTAAAAAATCCGTTTATACTGTTCTTGGATCGACCGTCAGCAAATATTCTTTTTCGATGCGATCTTTGTACCCCGGGTTCGTTGTCCATCTTTTGGTCACTCTCGTCAAAAGCCACAGGTCAAATAAAATTTATCCTCAAAAGCTGTTGTCATAGTTTTGCTATAGGAAGTTTTATGCGTATTAGGAATCCACTCCCAATGCCGCGATGAATAAAACTGAACAACTTTTATTTTTTAAGATAGTCACACTGGAAATTGATAGTAAAATGTTTCGTTAACACTTCATTGGTTCATCTAAGGCCCAAGTTCGTACCCCACATCCCCGGGTTCCTTTTTCACCTTGAACTTTTTCATGAGTTTTTTTCCGGAGTAAATCCAACTCTTCATTTCTTACTGTCTCATTCTCATAACTGCTAGGGAGGCTTTTCTACCGCAGGTAAGGTGTGTAATTAGAGTATCTTTATTTTGTGCGTTTCGCGCAATACGATTGACTATTGATTTATCTGGATTTGACCTAGCCGCATTTCCAACATAAGTATTGTAACACGGACATGACTGAAGTTGATGTGATGGATTTGATCGGAAGACGTTCAAAGAGGTTCAATTCGCAGATGATTACATTTGCGCAGTCTGTAGATAGTCTCATGGAAACCTGACAGATGACAGTTGTAGCCAGTCAAGAATGGGAACATCTATTCATTGCTTATATTTTTCGAAATGCGTTTAAACACAGCCACCTTCATTTTCATTTTTAACGTCGAAATCTGCTCCATTAATCTTTTCCACATTTATCATCTACCGCGTAATCTGAGTCGAAAAGAGCAGAAATGGCCTCCAATTGCTTATAGTTCATTGAAGTGCACGGGCTTGTCATTGTTCAATGGGTTCTCGTCTACGAAAGCCCCGCATGGGCCACAACAATGGTAGCTTACTAGGTATTTCAATGGCTTGTACAAAATCCAGCGCTCATTGGTTCTCCCGGACTCATTCTGTAAATCGAGTTTACTGGCAAATTTGTATGCTCTGTTGTTGTTGTTGGTATTTTCAATGGCTTACGATCAAACACATTATCGATTTTCTCTATTTTAAAAAAGAGTACATTCATGTCCCATGCAGAATACTCTATTCATTACAGAATATTTCTTAGTTCAATAAATAACCAATTACGGAGAACTGGGAAATGTGCCACAACATATGAAGAAAAAGAAATTTGAAGAATATGTTCATGGATTGTGTGGGTATGTTACTTCCGGTTGCCCTGGCCGAAAAAGGAGGATGACCTTGGGGTCCCCACCCGAAGTCTTTGGCTAGAAAGCCAGACCGGCAAGACAACAGAACGGAGCTCAGAGTCCGCAGTCCATTGCGGGCCTGTGTCAAGTTCTTCAGATCATACCCCCTTTGGATGGGGTCATACGTCCAAGGTACCCAATACACCTCGATGTCCAATTGAGCCGGTGACCACTGTCGCAACCAGGAAGGTGTGCGTGTGGTTCGTACACCTCTTCTTGGTTGGTTTGGGATCAAGGATTTTATCCAACTCCCTTAGGTGAACTGTCAATGGTTCACCAACCCGGTTATAGTCTCGGATGTCAGCTTTTCGTCCTCTCACTTTGGTGGGAAAACACCTCCGCCACGAGAAGGCAGTGAGTAGAGCTTCCTCGGCAGAGGCTATTTGAGACGCTTGGTCATGTAGGAGCATTTCTCGAGGTGTAGGGGAATGGTGACCAGTTACAACCCGAGACACCCACCCCGACAATACTGAGGCTTTCGGAAGTGAATTGTAGATTTAACGAGTCGCCAAACTAACTGATCACTTCAGAACTTTCTATCTGAACATTGTTTCTGAAAAGAGATACTCGTACCAGCTCCCTACAGTTGCCACTCATCGGTTCATTCATTCCAGATTGGCGACGGCAAGCTTACATCGGCTGGCACGGACTCGGTCGGCACGAATGGTCACAACCAGTCCATCAAATATATCGATACCACCCCGACCAATTCGAAATCCCCGCGTACTCCGCCCACCACTCGACCGGAGCGTAATTCACTATCTCCAACCTCCGCGGTGATCCGCAGTTCTAGACATCCAAGCGGTGAACAACCGAAGTTTGTCGACTCACCACGGATCAGCGGTATGCCGCGATCCAATTCTTCCTTGCCAGTCGATCAGTTTCATCAACAGCATCATTTTCCGCACCAACCGTTCACAACGACCACCGTGAATGCACAATTGGATGCATTTCGCGGCAAAACTGATTTTGCACATCCTGATCACGGACGTTCCCGACCGGAAGTCGTCACTCCGGTCGAAGCCAAATCAACCAGTGAGTGTAATCTCTGTAACCCTGTTTGACAATGCTTTTATGGGTAAAATCAACGGAGCAAAGCAACACTCAGTATCTCCAAACATGAGTGTCGGAAATGCCGTAGAGCTGATGTGGGTTCACTCCCAGCACCTGCAATACTTTTCATTATATTTCTCAACAACAACTGAAAGTGACTGTTTACAATTCGTATATAGGGTGTTCTGTTGCATTTCGTTAACTCTGGTAAATTTGCTAAATGAAGCGAACCTCGATTGTAATTTGCGGTCGGAAAGATATTTTTGTCAGTGTATAGTGCGACTTATGAACCAAAGAACTTTGTGCACGGAAAACATGGATCATATCCAGAGAATCTTTTGAGCATTTCCGATATTTTTTTCAATATTTACATCCGAGCATGCATTCTTCAAGTACCCTTTCATAGATAATTGAAGCACTTGGTCCAGGGTTGGGTTTCTTCCTCGTGGAATCTTATCCATCGTGCATATCCTTTTTCTCCTTCCCTGTTCCACTCCCATCCACAGCAACCGATCCGACTGGACGAGGCTATCGTGCCCTGCCCTGTACCGAACGATGCGAGAAGCAGTTGTGTGAGATTGTGACCACAAAAGCAACTTCTGAAGAATACGGTTATCTCACCACGGGGCCATATAGTCGAAGTGGATCAGAAGGTGCGTTTAAAGAAATATCTCCATCTATCAGGTTGCTTTTCGCAGTAAATCTTTCCAGTCCAATCGGATTTTGGTTGCGTTCATGTGAGTTCCACCGATAGAGACCAACACTTTTCTGGGTTAACTATACCAAACTGTGAATAGGGTTTTCAGAGGTTAAATGCTCGAAATAAAGGATACTGAAAGCAGCTGTCGACCCGATGTAATCGAGGAATTTGTTGGCTGTCTTTCTGTTGTCCCGGAAATCTTGTGTTCGGCTCGCATTGCAGTGGCTGATACCGAGGCGTAACTGTCCATTTTCGTTGTATTCCTTTGATAACCCTTTATACTTTTGTCTATTCCATAAAACAAAGTAAAACAAAATTATTATTAATATTATTATTTTTATCATCATTACAATAGGGGCGTCTTATTTTCAGCTTCGTCCTGTCGTTTGTGAGATGTCAGAAAACGGTTAGTTTAATTTTCAGCTGTTTTTTGTGCTCCAAACAGATTCCGCTCTTGTTTTTTCCCTGGAAATTAATATTTGTATAACTTGCCAACATTTCAGTTAAAACTGTGCCTTCGTTATCAAGCGGAATGAACTATACAGTTTTCTATAACATGCGAAGTAAAGAAGTTTGTTTCATGTACAAAAGTTCTGACTTAAGTGACTTGTGACCTGTTCCTTATTGGTTAGAAGTCGAACCAGTAGGGTACAGGGAATTCTTATAAGTGTTAACACGAGAGCGTAGATGCCGACAAGAGAACTATGTGGACGGATGGGAACAACAAGATGATAGATTGGGATGCAATGGGCGAACAGGACAGTCAAGAATCTTATTGACAAGTTTACCACAAGAGTTGATGTGACCATTAATGACTTCTGTGATTAATTATTCGATTGGGACTAATGATGCACGACTGATTATCATCAACTCACGACGAAGGGTTTTGAAGTCTTGTTGTAAAAGGCTGGGAAACACCATAGGAGAGCAATAAAGTAGAATGGGGAAAACGCATTGGTGAACGAAAGAGGACAGGGCTGACTGTGGGGTTCGGCATTGCCTGAGTTTGCGTAACTGAAAAGAGAGGTGTATCAGTTTTCCCGTACAATTGAAAATGTGTGTGGATTACTGTCAATGGTGACATCCGGGCACGTTTACTGGGGTCATTATGGACACAGGTTTACAGTTAAATGTAGTAGGTTCCTTTGGAAGTGGGGAGCGAGCAAGCTTGAAGATACACTGTACGCACTTAGGTGTGTTAACACTGGGACCAGATGGGTTGGAACACTGTTGCGTGTGGGATAATTTTTCGGTAAACGAATCGAACTCCGAAGGAGACGAAGTTTTACGACACCAAACGACGGCGTCAGCATACTTTTGGATGTGTGCAAGGGGTTGGACCGGAAGACCACTGCTAAAAGCAGGGAAAAGATATGGAGATAGACGTGCACCTTAAAGCACACCAGAATTATTAACAAGAGAGTTTGATGTCCTTCACAATTTGGTTCACTGAGCTCTCTCTATGAAACAATCAGAAAACCAAAAATATTTGTTTTGCAATGCTAAACTCTGCTTCTCTGTCTGTCTCCCTTTACACAGTATCCCGAAGTTCCAGTATTCACTCGTTCGCTTCCAGTTCCACATCCGCACAACCGGGGACAACCAATAACGGCTCTTTGCCCAGTCTAGTCATAGCACAGCAACGAACGGCCACGAACAGTATGGCCAGTGCCACTGGCAGGCTGCCCCGTCCCGGGGTGGCGGATTATGGTTCACGCGCATCGAATTCCTCATCCCCGTATGTGACCGAGTCCAGTTTGAGTGGTGAAAGCAATGCGGGTTGTGTGGCGGTCGGTTCTGATCCAATGTAAGTTCTTTCTCGCCGAAACTGACAAGGTTCTCGATATGGAAATAGACCCCAGTCACCGTCGCACAGGTTCTCCATTTTCGCACCGATATCTTACCGATCAACTTATATCATTACAATTCCATTCAGACTTGAAACAGCGAATATCACATGCTTTTGGGTGAGTGGCATCAATACAGCTGCTGTAAAAGAGAAGATTGGGGAAGCACTTCAACTCATAGAAGTGAAATCGGGCAATAGTGGCCCGGTGGTAACGTCACACAAATTGTCACCCCGGGGATATGTGTTCGAATCCCACCACCATCGCCTGACCTCCATTCTCTCTGTGTTGCATGGTACCTCTTTGATTGTCGGCTTCCCCCTTCCTGAAAATTGTATCATTATGTATTCAATAAAAGGAAGTAGAAATGAAAAATAGAAGAAGAAACAAGAAAAGAAAGATGAACTAAAGTGTTGAGAAGTACTGCGTAAGGCTGTTTCAAAGCGTGTTGGTGCTATTCCAAAAGGTTTGAGTGCACGGTGCGTATGATATAAAAACTAGTACAAACGTCGAACATGTGTGTGTGCTTATGAATAACTGTAGCTAGGTCAAGAGGGCCAATAGGCCCTAAATTGTGAGAAATTGTTGCGAAATTTATTTCTCGAGTAGAATCACGCACGCGCCGGGCAAGGCTGGAAGAAGCACCGCGGCGGTCAGACCATACACGGCCTAGAGATGTGAAGAAACTGGCTTCAGCTTTGGCTTTGGTTGGTGCAGCCCGCCTTCCAGGTTGGGACCTAAGAGATGAAGATTGTCGTTGGTTAGATACGCCCAGAATAGAAGTCAGTGATGCGAATGCTGTACGGTCTGCCTGTTAAACTCCTGTGCCCCATAAAAAAGGTAAATTCGCACACAGAATATCACGCAGCCCTCGCTTAACTCATCTTCGATTGTTTTTTTATTGTTTTTTATCAGTACTCCGAAACCGGGTCGAACTGCACCAACAGCACGGTGGACGGGCAATTCAATGACCAATTCAACTAACCAGTCCTATACGGCACAGGCTAGTGGTGGATCCAAAAAGATGAACAGCATGGAAAGTGTGTACGGTCGTGGGTTCTCGCGTGACAGTCCTCGAGGTGTGGTGGTGACCCGGCGAGAACCGGATGATTCCGAATCGAAGCCTACACTCGAGGTAGTGGGAAGACCACGTGTTCTACTGGAATACGGAGACTTATAGCTGTTTATACTGACCTGTGTAAATCTGTACACACACACAACTTTATAAACCACAGATGCAACAACAGATGTGAATAGGCTTAATCTCGTGCATACATGCACACACACACACACACGTACATGCAAAAAGATAATGGTGTTACTCTTCTTTCTGATCGGCTGTGCTAACCACTGTGGCGCTCATGTTTACTCATTTCATATCCGAAGCAAGCAAGTATCTCGAGCGAGCGATTTTCGCTTCCGGTTTTCAGCTTCCGCATGAAATACAAGGGCGTTTCAATGGCCTTGAATTACAACATCAACAACAAAATACACCGATGCCCAGTGCTCTTTCTGCCTTGCTTTGTTATTCCGCACCACTCGTCATCTATTATCCTCTGCTCTAATACTATTACTACTACTACTACTACTACTACTACTACTACTACTACTACTACTACTAACAATAATAATGGTAATCAATATTTTTCAAGAATGTTTTTCGTTGTCCCGCGCACTTTATCCTTCCCCGTCCTACCCCTCCTGTTTCCAATTATGAGCACCACCAGTCCGTCCAAACCCGAGAAAAATCCCTATTCACATCTTATTTATGATTCCATCTTATTTAGACACATTATACATGCACTGGAAAGTATTAAAAAGCACGTGATTCTATTCATTACAAACCACTCATTTATCACTTGTTTTCGATGGTCGATATCGCGACAAAACGTGTAGGATTTGTACCCCCCCATAGTCTGTACAGGTCTGTTGTTTAAACCTTGCTCCCTCTTTTTTTACCACAATTTTTACATTTATGAAATATTATGAACGATAAATAAGTTATCATCA
Source organism: Echinostoma caproni (assembly GCA_900618425.1). NCBI lineage: Eukaryota > Metazoa > Platyhelminthes > Trematoda > Plagiorchiida > Echinostomatidae > Echinostoma > Echinostoma caproni. The sequence continues at coordinate 11,600 of UZAN01052557.1, forward strand.
TTACTATCATTGTCATCGTTTTATTACTCGGTAACTTTTTTATCTGTGCAGTTGACGCGGATAGGGGTATAAATGGAGCGCTACAAATGAGCTGCATAATTTGTTTATCTTGAAGATGTCGTTTTTTATTGGTTAAATTTATGGAACAATTCTTCAAGGGCATGTGTCGATCAGTCGATGTACGATGCATTCAGGATTTCAGTAACTGCCCACGGAATTCAAGCTGTCCTTTTTATACGTCTTTTTCAAGTGAGGTGTTGTGGAGGGACATATGATATAAATAAGTACCTGGTAAACGTCTTTGTGTATGGAGTAAAGTTGATGTGAACTGAAAATCTAGGAAGCTTTGTACAGCTGTTGCTGGGTCTTATCAGCAGTACAAGTTCATCAAATTCAAATTTTTATTGTGGGATATAACTTACAAAGACTTCGCCTTTTCAAATCCCATAGGGTGTTTTCACTTTGGTTCGGATGACGATTCACAATATCACAGTTAGTCCATGAAAGTAAAGTAGTAAGGTAATGTTTTGACTCTGAAGTAAATCGTGGTTAGGGTCGGGGTCATTCCAGTCGAATCATAACCCTAGAGGCTAGGGTTCAGATGAACGAGGTTTGATGACCACAACAAGCTGGCATTGATTGATTGTGCTACATGGTTTGTGGGATTGGCCAAAAAGCTTCCATCACCTGTCCGATGGTCACATAGATGTTGTGCTTGCTTTTTACGTGTGAGGTCTCGGGTTCGATCCCCAGTGGGGTCGATAAAATTTTCACTACCTATGAAAGCTAGCCACGTCAAAACAGCTGTGTGGTGCTTCTGAAAGCTACTGTGCGGAGCAGTACTTTCGTTTCATAAGACAGGTATTGTAATCTATGGTCTTATGAGAGAAAGTTCGACATAGTTTCAACTACCGGTCAGTCGTCAAGACCTTCCAAACGAGTCTTTAAGCCAACAAACAACGAGGTATCAACCGGATTGAACCAGAAAACTTGTGGTTGTAAGAGATGTTTAACAGTCTACTGTAGTGTGGGCACCACATAGGTACCATTGCGTGTTGGAACAGAAGGGAGAAATGTAGGAATGCAATAGCGAACAAAACAACATGCATAGATAGTTTTATTTACCATATCGGAAGTTCAAACTGCTTAGTTACACACATATCAAGAACCGTGAGTCTTACTTTGGTTGGAAAAAGGGCCGAAAAGCAGTTGTCTAATTGCATCAAGTGATCGAGCATTCATTTTGACATTTTACGCAATATTTTGTTGATGCAGAAATCTCCAGATAACCCGTTTTTAGTGAGCGGTACACGGTAGATCTAGGTCGAGTACCTAGGGGCATCGATCGTCCATAACCTTTGAAGTACCAACAGTTCAGATAATTGTTATCAAACTGTTTCCCGAACGGAATAGGTTATCTCTATAAGAAGTAAACGGATTATGTAAAAGAGTAAAGGAGGTTAAAGAGATATGAAACGCATACTGTTTGATGACTTCGTGTTTCGTCTGATAAATAACGAAATTAGACGATTTAGATGGTATGGTTAAGGATTTACATACGGATTAGTTCTGGAATTATGCGGTTCTATAGCACCAGTTGCCGATTAGATGTATACAGAAAGTTTGTCTGCTCGACGACGATTGTGGATAAACTCCAAACTCGTATTAACTAATGTTCTCCACTAACCGGATTAAAGGAATAAATGAAAGTGGTTGCACTAGGTCAACACTAAAATAATCGTTTTTTCCACTTGTTTAGAGAGCAAATTGCGGATAATCCGTTCTTTCTCTTCAATCCGGTGTTTTGACAACCATAACTTCAAGGGAAGGTTGTTTTATTTCATTAAAAGCATCGATAGATTTACCAGCTTTATCACCAAGAGTGTTGACAATGTGTTCAATAAATCTTTACACAATTGCAAATACTCTCACACTCGTGCAACTGATCAATCGATCAGTGCTGTGGAGGTAATAAAACAATTTCCACTGAATTACCGATTGTAACATTTTCACTGTAAACGGGGTCGACAGGAACACGAAATTGTAGAGATCGGACAAAGTTCTTGTCGTAGCATTTCTAAAGATACATACGGAAAACGGTTGTTTTGGTGTTAATCTGGTGCGTTGCTATAGGCTCTAAGGACTTTAAATCATGTTCCCTCCCCGAACTCACACAGCGATACATCGATTCTCATCTAGCTATACACTTTCTGCTCGCACTGAGTGAATAACATCTTTTTTGAACAGTGACAAATCACATCTTCATACGAACTTGGGTACTTCTGTCTGTTACTGAAACGAGGGTGAAAGGGCTTGCACAAGCTTAACAATAGAGTAGAATACAATACCTTTTCATTTGGCACAATTTTCGGTGCGTTCCGCGGTGCCTTTGTGTGGTGATCCAGGCCTACACGATGGCGCCTACCATGGAGCGGCGCAGTACAGTTTCAGGACATCGGCGATCAATCAAGTTTGAATGCTGACGTCAATGACACGTGCATGGCTTCTGAATATACGTCATTGGTGGATGGTGCTAGCCAATCCAAGACAATGCTGAAAGAAGCAAGATTATACAGGCAGTACTGCAATCCGATTGGTGGAAGCCCAGATAACCGATAATCTCCCTTTGTACATATTGTTTAATCACCTTCATTTCTTCCAATAAACGAACTACTTACTGCCAGTCCTGTGGCCTTTTCCTTGCGTCTCGTTCTCGTGGACATTGCGAATTCGTGCCATTGTGGTCCAATGCTTCTGAGATCCAGTCCGTGATAGCTGATTATTGATCCGGGTCCTGTGATTCCTATTTCGTGGTTGGTGTTCCGAATTCCGTGCGTACTACTACGGCTAATACAATCATTACACCTTGCGCACCATTAATTTCGTACTGTAGATTTATATAAACGTGTCAGCGCTCGCCACCGACTCGGTTCTTTCTCTGGTTTGTTCATGGGAATTGATGAAATAAAATCGATCGACTGATTTCGCCACCCGTTACCAATAAGCTCGTTCTAGGTGCCGAATTAAAGATCTCGGCGTGGTTTCCGTAACTCGTTTTCTTGCAGCACGTCATGGGCTGAAGTTTTCTGTGAGTCTGAATTTCGTGGACAAAGAGGTTATTTTATCGTTTTTATTTGCGTAACTTATGTATTTATTTGATCTCTTTTTACCGCATCGCCATATTTATATACTTTTACCGTTAAGTTCAACTTTTATTTGTAAAACCTTCTCTACCACTTTCAAGTCAGTTAGCACTTGATTCTATTGTCAAACCGATTATTCATTTCTGGGTTACCACCATGTTCAACGGTACGAGGAACAGTGAGGTAACCCAAATGGATGGACGTCGGACTTCAAGCTCGAAATCCCTGCTCTTATAACTGAAGACCCGAATGTCTGGTTGGCTCAAGTCAAGGCCCATTTTAAGCTCGAAAGGGTGACCAACTACCAGTGAAAGTTCACTCAACTAATAGGGCATCTACCTAGATCTGCGGTACCAGATTTGCGAGATATCGTGAAGGCCGTGCCCATGCCAAGTCACCTGTTGTTCACAGCCATTGGAAACACTGGGATACGCTTCCTGGTAGACTGCAATGATTGTGCATAAACTGGGAACCTGATTGTCTTTTCGAACTCGATATCCTTGTACAGTCCTATTTTCCGCATTTTACCGTATGATTTCTTTATTGAGTAGTGTGTTCTGATTTCCTTCCGAGTTCTGGTGCTGTGCTGGATCATTACGGCGCGGAGTTCGATAGGTATATGAGTCTCTAGTCCCAGCCAGAACCACAAAGCCTGGGGTCGCGGTCGCTTAAAAATATCAGTTCTCGTAATTTGGAAAACTTCAATATTTACGCCAGCGCTCGAGAGGTTAAAGATTACCTCGAACGCTTCGCGATTTGATTTATTAGACGGAAAGATCTTGATGGGGAATGCGAAACTGCTCATTTGTTTGTGATCATCGGACTCTCATATATCAATACCCGACTCATTTTTGAAGAGCTTGTTGTTGAAACATCTATAATCAACCGATTTCGAGGCCACTGAACGAGCCAAACTTCAGTCGCGGTGCCTGCCAACCCATACGTGAATCCATTCTTCAACTTTAAACCTAAGCATCGCGGTGCTATTTTGGTGACCAACTACGTGATTCACCAATTACTGGTATTCATTGCCCTGAACTACAGCAAAAGCACTTAATCCTGCATGATTGTACATTCCAGTCGACTAAGGCAGGTTGTGATTAATTTCAATTCTTTCGTGCTATTTTTTGTGAAGAACCCCATTCGTCGCTCAATCACAGCAATTCCCAATTGTCATCACCTCGACCAAAGCTGTTCTTCAAAAACGATTTTAAAACATCAAACTGCATCAGTTTTTCAGCCCGCTTTGACCAATGGGATAGACGTTGGAATATGTGCAAGTCTTGGGGTCGAAGATATTTGCGGGTAACCTGTAGATTTCGTAATGCCAAGTGTCACAAATGCGGTAAGCTTGCCCGTATTTAGTCTGTTTTCGTAACAGAGCAAAATCATGTCTTACAGAACATAATCTTGTTCATTCCATCCAAAGATTATGGTCTGATTTACAGTACCTAACTCCCAGCTATTACAATTTCGCATTCCTCTCTCCACAATACTCCTGATTACATTATTATCGACTCCATTCTTTATACACTTTTCATGGGCATTGGTAGTGTTGGTTCGTTTATTTCTAACAGGAATTTCCATTGGCTAACACCGCCCCCCCCCGCGCTCAGTTGTATTTTCCCTTACAGACAGTTAAGGGACTCACTGATTATTCTTTCATCGGAGCTGCTCCTTAAAGACAATCAGTCACGAAAATATCACTGTCCGTTTTTGGTTCTATAGATTCCGATGTTTTTACAATTGGTTTGAATTGCATGAACCGCATAAATTTGTCATTTTCGTTCATGTCTGACTCGAATCAACCTCTTCTACTTCACCTAATCGTCGAATGTTCCAATGTAGAGGGTAGTATCAAAATGACTCCCGTGAATCTGTCTAGAAGTAACCGGTTCTACAATCTTTGTGAAACGTCGGATTATCCCGCTTATGCTTCTTGAACCCGTAAATAAGGTGTTGTGTGAGGTAATCAACCGGGTTATTCTGATACCAGTGAATTCTTCGGACACACCAATGGTTACCATGCCTGGAGAGACACATCTAATATGTGGAGATTATCGTGCCACTGAAAACAGCCCTTTGGACTAGTCCAGTTGGCCTATTGTCCATATTCTGCATTACCTTCGTGCATCCAAGGTTTTCTCTTGTCTGAATTTGAAAGATGCGTTCCTTCAAATTCCCCTAAAACTATCTACGATTATAACATTTTTTTATGTCGTAGTTTGCTACGCGTAAGACTCAGTTTTCCGCCGCGATGTCTCAAACTACATTAAATTTCATCATCTTCGTCGTACAAAGTGAGCTTATAACGACAATATTATTAATCATGCGCCTAGCAGACAGTTTGTTAGGTAAAAAGACTATTTTTACCTAAAACTGACTATTTTTCGAGTGTCGGCAATTCGGAACATCTCGAATCAATACCAATCTCGCGGAGAATAATCAATCATATCGCGTCATGCGGAGACATTCNGAGACATTCACTCCGTCCGTCCGATCCGTGATCGATTGAAATTCGCTAACTCCGTGACTTATGATCGATCGCACTTTGCTAACTGTACTTGATTGGCATAATCTTTTTATTGCATTATTCGATGCTATTTTGAGACACATATAAGCATCAGATTAGAACTTGTAAATTGACTTGCTTTCCTGTGTGTCGAATACGCGTTCGCTGTGCACTAACTGTGTTCTTGCTTACGTAGCTGGGAGAAGGCTACTAGTGCTCGTGGCGTC
>UZAN01052558.1:223-17480 GCA_900618425.1 Echinostoma caproni
CCCCTGTGTCAGCAAAAAGAACTTTATGTTAGTCTCTCCCTACCCTGGTGATATTCGTCCTTTTACGCCTCTTTTATGTTTTGTCTGTTAATGTATTTTGCTCTACTTTGTTGCTATGCTAAAGCCCTATATAAACGTTGTATTTTCTGCAGTATGCACCATGTTGAGATGCAGCGAAATCGTCCTGGACCTAAATCGTGCATTATTGCCATATGGTCTTTTCTTTTGATATATGGTGTTGTATTTTCAGCCGAGGTCAGCAGCTTACTCAAAGTTGCTCAGTTGTTTGTACATTTGACCATTGTCTGTAATCCGTCAGATAAAATAGACCCACATCTCAGCCATGACTGATAAACCTTACAATATTTTAACCGTCCTAATGCACACGAAATAAACAGGCAAATAACTTTAACAGTGATGTTAGTTTCGGAAAGCTTTCGAATACACAGTTCCTGGAAAAAATACGTCTTCGTACTTAGTAGTCCACTTTTCGACATGTTATTCAATCTCTCTTGTGTTTTGCTGATTGATGATTATTGGTTCATGGTTGAAGTTTAGTTGGTCTAGGTGCACCGAGTCACAAGAAAACTCATTTTATGGTGCACTGTGAAAAAAAGTCATACTTCAATGATAAGGATGGAATAAACCGTCCTCTTTCCGAGATATCATAAGTGTTGAACAGATTTGTTGGTGTGTACTGCATTCCCCAGGGTCAACTTATCAAAACAAAGGTAGCCAGCCGTACATCTGTTTCTTCTCTGTGCCGATCCAACATGCTTGTCTCATCCGTCCTCATTTTCTACAGGACATTTTTGCTTTAAACTTTCCGAATCACTCCCTCCCGAGTTCTCGACTAAATCGGTAGAAAAGAGACATCGAACAAAAACCATTACACGGTAGTGCAAGTTAAATGATTTTAAAAACGTGAACGCAAACGAAAAATGTCTCAAAACCTACACTTCTAAATAGTCAGTACTCTCTCGTCTCCCCATTCGCTTAACCAGTCAAGAAGAAAGGAAAACTCTTAGAACATCACTTTCAGCCTTTGGTTGGCGGTGGTTATACGGTTAAAGTCACCAAGTTATCACCCTGTAGGGCGTGTTCTAATCCTTTCACTACCGCTTATCTATCCCCATGTATGACAGCCGTTTGATTGGATACTTCCTCCTTCCTGAAAATGTTTATTACTGTGATGTGTATGTTCAATAAAATAATTGGAAAGAAATGAAAAGGATACAGAATACTCTGGAAAAAGTGGTAGATTACAATCGCTGGTTTTTGATTCTCAACCATGTAGGGATAGTAGTTGGTGGGTTTGTGTGTGAATAATGGCCTTCAATTCAGTCCATTGATAACATTTCGTGATCATTTTTTCCTATTATCTGACTAGGATAGACGGGATTAAAAATGTTGAAACTATTCGCTCGTTCGCTTTTTAACACGGCTTCACATTCAACTTAGGTCTGTCCAGTTTTAGTCACTTGAAAATGACCTTGTTCAAATTTAATCGAAAACCACCCACTGGAAGTTCTGATGTTGATAGTTAACTATCTCAGCCAGAGGCTAAATGCCAGGGTAGGAATAACAATTTTGGTGACAAGGTTCTGCAATTTACACTGTCTTTGTTTACATTCACCTGTTAAAATAATCACCAACGGTCAATAAGTGAACCTTGCAATCTTTATAGCCACTATGTGACGTTCATTCTTCAGCAACTCCACCGCATCGACACTCGTGGATCGGGAATTCATCGGTTTTTAGGAACGCCCTTCATTCTGACATATCGGGGATGACTACCGTTGGGTTACCCTATCGGCATGACAGACGTAACTTTTAATATTCGGACCGACACTTGTTCGATGCTATCCTTCTGGTTTTTCAGTTTCAGTTTTCTCAACCGTTAACCATGTGTTTTCATGCGCCGATTTTGGTTGCTGCCTTTTGGTCGCCCACTGAGATAAAAGAACGGAATGAAAATTAGAATGTTGAGAGCAGATTCAAGCGGGACCTATGTGACCCAGCTTCCTGGTTAGGGTTTTCATAATCTCACACCAGGTCTTAGTTCAACAGCCCTTGGCATTTTTCCAACTGCTTCCTGCCTCGGCAAGGATCATGCGCCGTGGCAAACTATTTGGTGACATGCGCCATACACGTCCCCGCCATTTTAGTCTTTGGAGGTTGACCACTTGCTCCACTGGACGACCGCGATTACTTTAATTTGATATCCGTTGTCGTAACACTTCGAAGCAGTTGAAAGTAGGATTCGTCTTTCATTTCTGGCGAACTGCAATCGGTCGGTGCAAACATTTATACGACGCATAAGCGCCAACGTTTACTTCTGTGGCTGTTGACCCGTACTGGGCTGTCAAGACGTACAGTTGGCTATAAACCGGAACCCAATGAAGAAGCGAACGCCCGACTTTGGCACTTAGCGCCATCTTAACACCAGCAATATCGCGAGCGTCGGGTGCCGAATCGCATGACACATGAAATGTAAAGCCTGAGGATGAGGTGGGGTCAGGAGAACGCAGGGAGATAATTGAAGTAGACTCTCGTGTGCGTGTTTCTGAGTCACAGGATTCATATAAATTAAGTTTCAAGGGTTCTATCAAAGGCATATTGTTGACCGATCTGATAGAGTATGCGGACATTTAACGCGGCTAAGTGAAAAGATACTTTTAGCTTCAAAGTTGAATCGAACACCACTTCTTATAGTGAACTCGGGTGAAAAGTGCCGTAAGCTCGAACTCGGCTTCGACTATTACCATAAAGATGTCGCAAAAGTGAAATGAACTTCTCGGGCACACTCTTTAGAGCGAGGTTGCGCCAGAGTTTAAAGCGGTCAACTGAGTCAAAAGCCGCTTTTAGATCGAGGAAAATAAAAATGGTGGGTCTACGAAAGGAGTGTCTATGTTCTAGAATTTGACCGAGTGTGAAGATGTAGTCAATACAGCCTCGACCAGGTCTGAAACCGACCTGGTTCTCACACGTGCACCGTTTACGTGCCGCAGACAACTGACGGAGTATAATGCCAGTGAGAAGCTTAGAGACGATGTTGATTAAACTTATTCCTCTGTGGTTTTCACAAGAGGATCTGTCACCTTTCTTGTAAATCGGTATGATGGCGGATTCACACCATTTAGTTGGATTCTCTTCCCTCTCCCACACAGAGCCCAGGAGTTTCGTTAATCCCAGACGTTTCTTCACCCGTATGCACCTCCTCTCGCTCTACAAAGCCCAGATTCGCCCTACACTTGAATACTGCAGTCATGTGTGGGGTGGAGCTTCGTCTACTTCACTATCTCTTCTTGATCGGGTTCAACGTTCAAAGGCCATCCGTCTCATCAAGGACCCGTCCCTAACGTCCAACTTGCAGTCACTAGCTCACCGTCGGGCTGTCGCTTGTTTATCCTTGTTCTATCGATACTACTTTGGGTTTTGCTCTGATGAACTTTCCGCACCTGTCCCTCTCCTACTTGTTCTTCCACTTAGATCCTGCTCACAAGCGGCTAGCCACGCATTTCAAATGACTATCCCCAGATGTCGTATTTCTTACTTTCAATAATCTTTTTTCCCAAGAACAGCACAACTGTGGAACACTCTCTCCCTTTCGATCTTCTCTCCAGCGTACAACATTTATGTTTTTAAACGCAGAATCAACAAGCTGGTTCTAGCTTAATGTTCCCCATACCTCCCCGCTTGCAGTATGTCTTCGGATCATGGGGTTTACCCCTTTTACTGTATTAACTTTCGTGTAATAAAAAAGGCTGGAACTCCATCCTTAAAAGCTGATGGGAACAACCCGTCCGCGCCGGAAGCCTTATACCTTTTGAGGTGATCTTCTTCCCGGGTAACCTCCATTTCGGATGGAAGACTGATGTCAACTGGCAGTATTTGATCAGTTGAAGCGTATATAGGGAGGTCTTGTGTCGACGAGGTCCAGCTTAACTGTTCCTTCAAATGTTTTGCCCATCGAGCTAGACGGCGTCGCTGAGTATGAATCAGTGTGCTGACAGACTCCTTAATTACCTCACTTACGCTTACTTTCATTGGACCGGTACTCCTAATTAAACAAAAAATATGGCGATTATTACCGATTACCTCAGGCTTCTCCACCTCTCTACACTTTCCTACCCACCACTTATCGCGGTCATTCCTCAGACTCTTGACGGGCTGGCGTTTAAGGGATTTACGCGCTTTGTCTTGTTTTGAATCAGAATTAACGGCTTTCCGAGCGTCCAGCATGGAAACAGGTCGGGGAAATCCATCGCTTTTGCTTTGATCTTGCGCTAGAATCCGCTGTTTTTCATTAACATTAGAATCGCCTCCTTGATTGCCGTGTGCCGTTCACTGAGTTTTTCGGCTGATGTTTGAGATGAAAAGCGATCAGATAGTTTCGCTTCGAATGCCGATCTGCAGCCTATACTGACATTATTGTTCGCATCCGTTTTCGTTGGCCCCGCTCCTAGGTCGACATTTTGATAGTGAGCTTCGTCTGGTTTCTACCCATTGATCTTTCAGGCATGATTGGATTTGCGGCTGTGAGCAGCCATTCTGTCTGGCTCACGGGGTCATGGAGGCACGCAACGCATCGCAACGCATCAAAATACAGTCTGTCGTGATGGAATGGTATCATAAAACCTCGACAACTGTTCGACTTGTTTCATTGACGTTAAAAAGTTGGACTGTTATAGCCACAGGACAACCAGAACAATTTTGGCATTTAATGTACATTGTGATGAATGTATTACGGTATTCGTGCGTCATAATTTTTTAAAGAGACAATTACGGGGAAACTATTTAACTTTCTTCAAAAAGTTTCTCTGCAAAAGATGGATTGAACTCCATTCTGCAACGTAAAGCTCAAGTTCTTTTTATCGATTTCTATTTTCGAACAGTTTCGTTCGGTTTACACCTCACCAAGTCAGCCCTTTGAGGCTGATGCAGTTCAGCAATCGGGTGTCGTGGACAGCATAGTTCTTTCGGAATACTATCAGTCTATCCAAATTTAGGCAGCAGTAAACAATTTTTCTGTGTCCCCATGCCCCAACTCATATTTTACGCCGTCTCTTACGGTTCACTTTTATTGCTGTCACCGGTTGAGCTCGCCGTAAATTAAGCTCGGGAAATAAGTGCCCTGCTGTGTGCATCGTTTATCGCATTATCGCCCTCAACAAGAGGTGCACCTGGTTCATCAGTATTCAGGATTTTTGTTATTCCACTGGAAAATGCACATCACATCATAATCTTTTGGCCTCATATACAACGACAGTGAACAAATATATCTTTAAATAGTTTTAGAAACCCAATGTATACCTCCCTAATGACGGACGTATGCTCCAGATTTCTACATCTAGTCTTCTCAAAAACTGCACGTAGCATTTTCATTTACCCCACCCCACCCGTTGCACAAACACTCATGGTACACCATCTCTACTGTCTGTTCTGTTTCGAATGGTTTAACTCATATAGGTTCATACTGTAGCTCTCCGTTATTCCCTGCATCTGGTTCCGTAGTGCCATGCCATTCAGAGACCACCCCTCCGTTCCTCAGACCTCCTGCTCCCAAACTGTTTCCGTTCATCCTGAGAATTCCAATACGTTAAGGATAGCGATCAAGTTTGGCCGACACGCTCTAGCGATTGATGTGTATTACCTCTCGGAGACACGCTCTTAGGATGCGAGCTGAGCAATCCGAGTAAATTCTCTCTCTGACCCAAAAGAAGCGTTTCATTGTGTCTTCTCCAACTCTCCGCGATTTCTTGACTCACGTTAGGCAATCTCAGCAGAAAGCGCCTCTGTTTGAAGCTCAAACTTTCGAACAGCTTCAGAGACGACCGAGAAGCCTGGTGGGTGTTACATGCAAAGGAGGTAGAATCAGTAACCAAGTGTGGTAACACCCGAAAGCTTTTCCAAATCCTCGGTGCCACTGACCCCCAAAGATGGTGCATTCGTGAAACAAACTACAAAGTAGGCGGTGCATACACCCTTGAAAAGCCGAGCAAACAATTCAACATTGCAGTTCAACTAGCCTCCTGTGTTGGCTGCATCGAGTAATTTTCTTGAGGATGCACCCTTGTCTATATCCGCGGTATCACCCACAGAAGCGGAGATCCGAAAGGAACTCGTGGTCCTGAAACGATATATGGTATCTGAATCAAACAACCTACCATTGGCTCTCTTTAAAGATGGTAATGAACTTCCCATGAGAGAGCTTGTAAGACTGTTTTCGAAGATCTGGGAGGATGAAACAGTGCACCCCAAATGAGGAGGCTAGATTGTAGTATCTATTTAGAAGAATAGCTGCGCAATATTTGTTCCAACCACAGGAGCATAATTTTGATTCCAATGACGTCGAAGACGTTAGCGTCTGCTTTATTAGGTAGACTATTCCCTCCGAAAGCCTCAGTATGGTCGGGGTTGGGTGTCTAGGGTTGTTGCTGGTTACCCTTCCCTTGCACCTCGCGAAATGCTCCCATACAATCAAGCGTCTCGCATAGCCTCTGCTGAGGAAGCCCTACTCACTGCCTTCTCGTGGCGGAGGTGTTTTCCCACCAAAATGAGAGGACCAAAAGCCGGCATCCGGGGCTACAACCGGGTTAGTGAACGATTTGCAGTTCACCTAAAGGAGTTGGCTAAAAACTCTGATTCCAAACCAACCAAGAGGAGGCGTACGAACCACACACCTTCCCGGTTGTGTCAGTGGTCACCGGCTCAATTGGGCGTCGAGGTGTATTGGGCGCCTTGGACGTTTGACCCCGTCCGAAGAGCAAACGATCCAATGAACTGGACACAGGCTCCCAATGGATTGTGGTCTTCACATCGCCCCGCTGCCTTGGATTTGGCTATTCGAAAGCTCCGGTTGTGAATTTTTCAAGAAAATTCACCTGCCTTAGCCTAAGCAACCTGGCAGTATTCACCCCACAAGCCAATCATGGAACGTTTTTTTCTTTTTTATAAAGTTTATTATACCATAATTTGCCTGGCACATAGTCTGGCCTCAGACAAGTGTGAACTATAATCTAATAGACTATTCCAGATTCGTGAAAGAGAAAAATCCGCGAAGCGCAGTCATGTAAGTGCATAGATTAAATCAGCTGCTGGGATACCATAACACATACAGATAACAAACAGTTGTCGTTTTTGGACACCAGGGAGCCTTTGACTCAATCGGTCGTCCAGCCTTGTAGACCTGTTTGCTCTGATATGGAGTGCCCGGGAAATACGTTCTACTCCCTAAAGCAGTCCAACATCAGACTTCTCTGAAAGTTACGATCTATGATGAACTTTAACCCCCATTTGCGATCACCAGTGGGGTAGGACAGGATTACGCGGTCTCCTCGATGACTAGCTGTCTTCGATAACCATTTTCTGCTCAACATCGCCCGCGTATGGCGGGAGCATGGTGTGAGTAACGATGAGCTCAGACGACGTGTGTTAGGGTTAGGTAGTCATCCACTGAGCAAAACTGCACTGTCTGAGGTAGTTGAGGTCTACGTCCTACGAATGCCTGGACAGAGCCTGTCCTGTGCGTTATTTTCAGACATTGATTGCGACTGGAAGAAAAAACAAGCTATGACATGACTTAGAGGATCGTCTCAGGATCCAGGTTGGGGCCTAGTGTTTCAGTTTATTGTTAACTGGAGTCAGTGAGGTGTGCGGCATTGGACTTGAGTCCAAGGCACCCTTTCCTGTTATTTAAAAAGTAAGGTAAACCTTTGACCACAATCATAAATCATTTTATTCACTGACTCCGAAATAGCTCCAGTAAAATGACAATCATTAACACTTTACATTGGGACACATTTGAAGCCACCAGACATCATTTATTTGCCTTCTATCTTTATCGAATACTTGAACGAGCCTCGACAATGGGAGAGCCGTCTTTGCTTGAATAGTGCTCATTAAAACGCTTTGGGTTCACAAAACTCGAAATGAAGCGTTGTCCTTTAGTCTCGGTCCCCTATTCTCTCGGTTGACGGGAAAATAAGACTATCGTCACACCAGTGTACACAGTCTTTTGCTGATTCAATTTTCCATTAATCTGCTGACGGGAAAGCCATTATATAAAAATGTATTAGCTTCAAAATTTGTAATCAATATATTTTTGGCCTAAAATATCGAATAAGGATTAATTCTTTTTTCTTTTTCTTCCTTGTTATCGAGTGCAAGACGGTACAAGTCATTTTTCAGGCTATGAAATCTGGTCAGTCAACGGGTTGTCCTGGGGAATGATGGGACGGTATCGGCTATGCATAACTGATGTGAATCAGCACATTTTCCGAGTGCGGTGTATACGGCCATTCAGATCATGAGTAGTGTACACCTAGAACAGAACAAGTCAGTCCTTCACATTTAAAATCGGTCTGTTTGACGCCCTGTTCGACTTTGATGCAGTTTACGCAATTGATTCGATGCGTACTATTACTTTTTTGATCCGAATTTGCCCTGTTTTCACTTGTCACAGATGGAAACTCGATTCGGATGAATTCAATGTAACAAGTTATGAAACCAGTTGCAGCATTTAACTGTGTCTGCCAGTTTATTCAATACATTCCAGACTACGATTTCGCCGAGATTTTTAATACACCTCTCAACTTCTGTTGCACCTAATTTCAGACAATATCATTTTATTTTCCAAATCACATGTGAAACGGTGGTCTTTTCAAGTGATAATCAGCGGCACGCTCTCTGTGGACACGTTCTTTCTTATGTCGTGAGTTTATTGAAGGTTGATATATCCCCGACTACGACGGGAGTGTGATGTAACGTAGATCGGGAGAATACTGCATTTTGTCAAATGAAATATTCTTGTTTTAAGTTATGTACAACTAAAATATGACCATTGTATACGGTTAGATAGCTAACCGGTTCAGCATTCGCCGCCACGTTACAACAGTTTGATAAATGTGATTGTGTTTTCTTTCAAAGCTGAGGTTGCCTTTTGGGCATCCATACGGAGCGAGGGTTCTATGCATCTTTCAAGTGAAACTGGCAAAAGTGTTGCATTTCACATTAAAGTAATTTAAAAAATTCGTCTTCAGAGATTCTTTGGACACTGAGATCAAGTATTTGTTTTATCTCATCGAACCGTGAACATCCTTCTTACAATGGCGATTCGTAATGTTTTGAGCACATCCGCTTCACGGAGACAATTTACTCGGACTGACATAACACTGATAAAAATCAGATCAGATGATCGTGTGTCCTTATCCGCTTAACGGATCAAACCAGGAAAGTGGATCGTGTCCGTCACTGAAACCTTGCTAGCCACATCGAACACGTGTCAAACGTGCGGTAGAGAAAGCTGTGTTGTATGCTGATAAAAAGCTTAAGAGACCATGATTTTCGTTTGCCACAGTCGCACAATTATGTGAACAGAAATGATCGAGAAGATTAGCATTACAATGAATTGCCATATTGTGTGGGTGATGTAAAATAAATGGCACAAACTCCTAGGGACGGATACCAAGACTTCCAGGACAAATCATTACCGGTGAATGGGTTATTTGATCGGCGCAAGCCATCAATTTACAGCATCCAAAGTGCAGGAGTGCATGTGGAAAGAAGACAACTACGACCGGCTGTTGACATTTCTAATGGGTTCTCAATCGGTTATGTAGAACAATTCTATGTTGTCATTAAAATTATAATTGCTATTAGTTGCAGTGAAAAAGGATAACAGGAACTCAAGGTTGCACATGAAAATGAACGGAGATCATTTTCATGTTTGTGTTTGTATTGATCTTCGATGTTACTTCATCAGACTGGCGTTACCTCACGTGATATCCTCAGCTTCAGATTGCAAATACGTAACAGTAGTTCGAAAGACAATTTGGAGTTTTCTTAGGGCTCCGCTGTCAACAGGTATTTTGGGGTCGATGATCTTGGATTTAGGTACAGGCAAACGTCTACGAATATGTTGAGATCCGTTGTAATTATATTCAATTTATTCTGCAAATGCACGCTTCATCACAATCGCGAATGAAATGACACTATATGTGAGACAGAATAAGACTAATAATTATATTCACAGTTGTCTAGACTCATTTTTCTAGTATTTGGTTTGAATGTGGAGTTGTGAGGCCTAGAATACGCGGTTCATGAATAACCTTAGGTTGCGTGGGGGCATTTCAGAGGTTTTGTACTCCATTTGAAGACCAGTCCGATTTTCCTTCAGTGTACTTTGAATCGGGTCTCTCTTGGATGTTTTTGAATTGTGAACTTTGATGAATTTTACTGGTTAACCGTAGAGCGTGAGTACGATTCAAGGAAAGTTCCTGCACCTCTGGAGCGGTCTTGAATAGCTCCTGTTAATCTATGTTTATATGGTATTGGTATCAACCTTGCTACCTCATATCACTTTCCATGGATGGTGCGAATTAGGTTGTTGAATACTATTGCACGCGCGTAAAGGGGTTAGGATTCTACTGACTGGTCAAACAATGCTCGTTCGTGAAATCATTTATTCAATGCGAATGAAGTCCAACTCTTACTTTACCTTCTAACCAATTGGTTTGTCTAACCATTGGCAGTAAACAGCTCCTGTTGTTACACCTCAGGTTAGTGTTGAGTTGCTCATTAGTCTTAGCTATTAGATACAGGTACCTTATTATCGACTGAGATGATACCTTCAGTTTGGTAGGTGTTATCACATACATTCCTATAGGGCTTCGTGATTGGAATTCGTTGATTGCATATTGCGTATGAGAAACAACTGTTTTCGATGTTTCCCAATCGCTACTACAGATCATATAAGCGATTCAATTATACCCATTTTCAGGTGATTGCTTAGTCTAAAGGTTACTTATTCCACGGGGAGGGGAATAAGTTTAATTCTTTAATGACAAACAACCTTTAACCTACTAATGGCTTCAACATCTGCACAGTTTTATCACGTTTATGATCTGTAAGCTCATGATTGTGAATAGAGTAAATGTTTTTTTTTGTTCAGAATGATCATCAATATTTTTGGTGCTCTTAACGGGACTCTAACTGGAAACCTTTGGGTTTTGAACTGAAACACTTTCTTCTCCGTTACACTGTCGATGCTGAGCAATTCACGTATCTACAGTTTATATTGAAGTGGTAAAAGATTTTGGTTTCCTCCAAAGCTGTGCTAAGTTAGAAATCTGTTATTGGGGTATGGATTCTGCTATCCAAAACCGTGGTTGACTTTCATGGATTTACCTTTACATCTCTCGTCCACTGGAGTTAATGAACAAAACGCACAAGGAGCGCTGATACACCTGGCACCCCTTCACCAAACCTGTCATCCTCTGAAATCTTGCATTTTGGATTCAGTACGTATGTACTGAAATCATTAGTTTAGTTTCAAACGTTTTTATTTGGATGACCATCAGGAAGGAGACCGCGGCCCGTCAAAGGTCACCAAGCCAGTGACGAATCAAAAAAACGCAGACATTTAAATATCGGTTATTTGGGTTTCAAAACTCGAATATTCATAACTTGTTTATTAATCACTCAGTCGGTTACTGATTTTCAAATTCAAATTTCTACTATGGGGTAAAACCTTACAAAAACTTCGCTTATCAAATTCCATAGGATGTTTACACTGGTTCAGAACACGATTCACAAGATCACAATTAGTCCATGAAAGTAAAATAATAATGTAATGTTTTTGACGAGCACAGGACAGTATTGAATGACACTACTGAATTTCTCCATGTGTGTGTTCTTTCCTGCAAACTGATGACCATGAATCTGTTTTGTCATTCGTGTATTTAGTGGTCTGTTGACAGCTTACCTGGCGATTCCACAAGTCAAGAAACTTCGGTCGTTCAAAAAATGGATTACATTTTGGACTGTTTTTGTGTTTCATCGATTTGTCCGGTGAGTGAATGCTACTTATCTCTGAAAGTCTTTACATTCCATTCCCCTGTACGTGGTCCGTTTTGCTCTTGAACTTCTGATGCATGAGTTCATTGAATAAGTCCGTTTTATAAAACCATCTTAGTTCAACCTAACAATCAATGTTATCCAACTGTGCAATGTTAAGTCTGTCATTTTAGCAGTCTGTGCGTTTTTTTGGAAATTTTACTGTGTAAAGGTGAAATCCTTGCAAAATTACTGTTGAAAAGTAACTTTACTTGAAATTCATTCTTTTGTTTAGTTTGTGAATAGAAAATTACTTATCTTAGGTACACGTGATGTGCTACCCAGGAGTGTGTGTGTGTGAAAGTTTTTCTCCTGGTCACAGTTAATTTTTCAAGTACGCCTGTTATGCACAACTAAGCGTTTGTTCGAGCGTGCTAAAGAATATCATTGTAAATGGCTCGCTCAGGTACCACATTCAGTTCTATCTTGATTCATCTGGTTCACAGTGATTATAAGATCAACCCGGATAATGTTCTTGATGTTACGTATCTGGTCCCAGTGATCAATGCAAGGATGTGTATTCTAGCCTCGGCAGAATCCATCACTAAATGATTAACAGAACCCCACACAACGACTGATTCAAGCTCCTCAACCGCCTTAGATAGGTGTGGGTAAAACTTAAGTTCGGGTGAAACGAAATCGTCAGCTTGTTTTCAGTTACCCCGTCCATCTTGTAAACATTTTCCCTCAATCCACGCGTAACTTTCCTGCCCCCCCCCATGAGTCATTTCAACTCCTCGAACAATTGACCTCAAAACTAGCCAATAGCTTGTAATTCTTTACCGTTTTGTGACGTATGAACCACACGATCTTGATTATGGTTCGGTTGTCAAATCGCCAACGTTTGTTTTGTGAGACAGTTGACCTAATCAAACTTTTGAATTATAGGTGCAGAGTAATTTTGAATTTCTCATAATCTTATTGTCTACCCACTGCTTGCTTATTGACCAAAGTTTGAACTATAAACTGGCACAAGTTGATCGCATACTTGACGGTAGTGTTTGTGGTCCGTAATCATAGCAATCAGGCTTTCCACGTTTTCCAATGTGGTACACGCATTAGGCGGTTCCTACGAACAACTATTTCTCAAACAGAGTTTACATTTGGAAAAATTATCCCTGTGAGTCAAAGATAAATTGCTAGCCTTCTTTATGGTAACACTGCTGTCCCCAATGAATAGCCGCACTCTCGGTAACCATTTTATCACTCGCACGTTATAACGTCGAGTATTGAGTTTAAATGGTGGTTACGGTAATTGGAGCAAACGCACCGAAACGCTAGACAAAACCTCTGGACACGATTGCAGAGAAGGTTTCCAGGAATGTTATATGGCGTTTCTTCTACACATACATGGGTCCTACTGAATTTTCTCTTGGAGCCCAGAATACTTTTGATGTCGTTGCAATGAAACTGAAGATGCTAAATCTTAGTCAAAATCAGTGTCAACAATGTAATAACAATGTCTTTTTACTTCCTCTCGTGACGATTGTGAAGCTCCAGCGGTAAATGCTTGTCAGTATACAGTTTTCAGGATAGATTGTGAGGAGGTCGCTTCAGCGGGGACACTGAAATAATTTCTGATTATTTATTCCCGAAACAAAGCCTTATCGCGGCTGCGATGCTTTCACTGAAGTGTGGATACAAAAGCGACACCCAGGCAATTGCCTCGGTTGAGAACTTGGCGTATTTTTTGCATGAACTGCAAAGCCCTTGTTGTAAGAACTCAGTTAGGGAACTAATCCTGAATCATTTTGCACATAGCTGAGTTGATTGGTTGAAAAGTGTATTGAGCACCATGGTTAGGTCACCCGTATCAAGATATCGGATGCCCAGTAAAATTAAGAATCAGGTACTAGCTAACTGTATTTCGATGACGCACTTTGAAGGAACCTATCTCCTCAAATTTAGACAACTTTGCATTTTGTTGCCCACACAGAGCTCGATAACTTGATAGCTGACACGTCTTCCGCCATGAATTGTTACGTTTACTTGACCACTTCCTGTACTGTGTCACCGTAACCAGCATTGGCCGAACAACAATAAAAACAACAGCAACAACATCACCTATAAAAACAACATACATGAACGTTCTCGTGGTATCTATGCGCGAAATTTGGCAGGTTCCCTGCATCGTCAAGGGCAAATTTTTGTTTACTCATTGTGTATCTTTTATAAATTGAAGACGCGGCGATACCATTTTGGGATATCGATGTATCAATTTCACATGTACTGAAATTATGTGTACTGTATCTAATTGTCCAAAAGTTCGAGACTACAATGGGATTGTTGATCGCTGGACAATAAAGGACATTTATATTCCCCAGCACGTATGCAAATTCTCTTAGTGCTGAATCCGTTGGAAGAGAATTGGATTTCAACCATCGTTCTATTCCATCACATAGACAAGCCCGTTGATTCTAATGCCCATCGCTGTCAATGTAGTGACAGAGCATCTGGATTGATCCTGGGGTATCTTACATTGATACATCTTCAAGTATAACGAGAAAATCGTACACAGAAATAGATATCCACATTTAAATCACAACTACTTGCGCGCAACGGAGTTGGGTAGGCCATGTTGATGTAAACAGGTTACCCTTCCGACTTCATACTCTAGCACAATCCTCCGTTCATGCAGTCAACCATGTCATCTTCAATGATAGTTAATCAATCAGTTGGTGCGACAGTAACGTGAGCATATACGGTTCACTATCTGTCAACTGCATTCGAAAGCCTCTCGTCAAGTCAGAACTTCAATGCAGGCTCCGGCTGACTGCAGTTGAGTTGTCTATTACGAATAATGCCGGTGTGAGCCGGTTGGCACAGTAGTAACAGGCACCCAGGGT
Source organism: Echinostoma caproni (assembly GCA_900618425.1). Taxonomy (NCBI): domain Eukaryota; kingdom Metazoa; phylum Platyhelminthes; class Trematoda; order Plagiorchiida; family Echinostomatidae; genus Echinostoma; species Echinostoma caproni. Next base: position 14,968 of record UZAN01052558.1, read on the forward strand.
ATCACCTTGAGCAGGAATGAAACTTTTGCAAGCAAACTACCCAGCTTGGTGTAAAATGAACACACGCCTCCCATCCGGAGTACAAAGCCATAATGGGACGGTGGATATACACTACTGGTGAGCAATAAGTAGAACTAAACTCGAGTCTAGGGCTTCGCTAATATACGGTTTACTGAATGAATGGAGGATTTTGCGAGCAGATGGAGTCTCGAGGATAGTCAATTCAAATGAATAATTCACCTACTTTAACCTGATATATGAATTATCAAACGACATAGAAACTTGAAGTTGGCAGCACGTTCGGTAACTGCCTTCCATAAATCGTGGCTCTTTTGTTGCTTGCAAACGCATACACATCCAAATAGTTTGAATATTATAAATTGTGGTATTGTTGATCTAAAGTGATGGGAGTAATCAAAATTTAAGTTCAACGGTCATTGAATTAGATAAATGCCTTTACCTATTGGTTACTGAAGTTGATCGATTAAAAATCGCTGCTTCAGTGTTCATCAAACCTGTCATACTATATTGGTGAAACTGCCAAAGTCAACCTTTGTTGCCCTGAAATTTGCTCAATAAAGTAATAATAAGAAACTGACCTTGAACTCCCTCCCAATTTTACGTTCACCTATCTTGCACCTTATTGAGGGTTAAACCTCTTGTACACGTTCCCTTTTTGAAGCCTTGGGACATATTATAGCACTGAATAACAAATGTTTTGCCAAATCTCAACTTCGCTTTCTTCTAATTTTTGTGCTCACGTGTTTGACGGGAGCGGTCAATTTTGCTATGAATAAACTCATTCCTTGATAACACGCCTATTGTCCGTAGGCTTACTCCAGCTTATCTGGCCGTGATTATCCTCTACACCGGATTCTTTATGCATGCCTCGTCGGGTCCTCTCTATCCACAACGTGCGGAATTGTTTGACATTCAGTACTGCAGAAAACATTGGTGGGTAACGTACCTAAATAACTTGGTGTATTCAGAAGAAATGGTAAGTTTCTTTTAACTCAATCAGAGATTTGTTTTTCTCTCCTTTAAACTTGAACAAAAGCAGTTTAAAAGCATTACGGTACCGTATATAATCTGATTATAAAGAATGCTTCACATGCTTTAGAGCTTTGTCGTAAACTTATCCTAAATTCCGTGATACATCGACGTGAGATGCACACAATTGGAGGCAGTATTCTGTTTGTGATATTAAAACCTGTATGCAAGGAAGAATAGTCTCTCGTTTAGGACATACCTATGTTCTCAGAAAATCATTAATCAAAGGGGTAGTTGACTTATACTCGCACACAAAACGTTCGAAGACGTAGCCTGTTGAGAAGATTAAACGAAATGTTAATATCTCTCGACATATGTCTTCCTTCAATCTTGATACGAATTATTCTTAACCAAAAGCCGGTCACCTTCAAAAAGGAAGATTTCGTTGCACACGAAACAATTTTTCAGCCTCATTCGAAATATGAGTTTACAGCTAAATGCCATCTGCTCAACGGTAAATAATTTTTCAAAAGTCCAGTTCGGTGCGTGTTGATGAATTCAAGAGAGATACCACATGTTTGGTCAATGTGAACTTACAAGCTCATGATCTAATGCTCCCGTCGTCACATATCCTTCCATTATTCATTCACCTGATTTTTCTATTTCGTTTTTATTCATTTGGTTGCAGTGTATTGCATGGTCATGGTATTTGGCCAATGAATTCCAATTCTCTGTCGTCCTGGCTCCTATATTTCTCAGCTTGCTGAAGTGGTACGTCTGCTCATTTACTTTTGTCCCAAATTTGTCTATCCCTTTATCGATGTAATGAACATAATATTTGTAGTGCATAGGTGAGTATGATTCATTTCTATACACTGTTTCGCTGCTTCCGTTTTTGAACCAGATGTCTGTTCGCATAAAACCATCCGTTCTATCTGATGAAGTGTGTTAGGAGAGGGGCACAAACCTATCAGCGGTGGTTTATACGTTTTGTGTGACATTTGATTAGCAACCGCTGTTTCAGATATTCACCGTTGATACTCGTGGTTCGTGTAGCTAGACTGCGAAAGTTTTGCCATTCGTTTCCGTTTGCGTTTGACTTGGTGATTTGTCTACTATCGTTTACGGACTACGGGTATGTTCGAGAATAGCCAGTTCAAATGTGGCGAATAATTTTGGCTTCCGAAGCATAGGACCCGTAATGTCCGGTGGCTCACCGTATGCTTGTGCAATGCAGTAGTCTTACGTGGGACTGGTTATTCTCCATATAAACCGTGAAAACACTGACACTACCACCACCACCGATGACGTTTTTCAAACATTATTCATTTTCGCAACTAATTTTCATCCTAGACCATTAACTGTACATTTAGTTACCGGTTCAGTCACCTTATAATTGAATCAGTCCCGATTCAGTAGTTCGGGAGAGCAGAGCTGTATGCTACCGAGTGCGTCCCCAGGTCGCGGATAGGGAAACGGTCGTCATCTCACGGCTAACCGTCAATAAGGTGGGCCTCGGACCT